>JAEMON010000010.1:23738093-23748766 GCA_030264115.1 Lygus lineolaris
GGGTTGCGATAGTTTGTAATAACCACGAACTTGTCGATAATGTTCCCGTTATTTCGTTTTTAGTCAATAACCTTCCTGTTTATTCTGAAATGTCTTAATTAAAATTAGGTATGTTTTCTCTCTAACGAGAGACGTTTTTTTGTGTCGGGTCAACCCATGATTCTGCCACGTGGTCTAGGCTGGAACTAATTTTACAGTCTTTTATTATGCGGTCGATACTCATCTCTCAGATTAACTCTTTTTATTCCCTCTTTTCAGTTAAGCCTCAGTCCTGTTATTTTTAATTTGCATCGTAATCACGCTAAGGGAAAAATGGATGGCCCTTAGAGAATGAAATATCTTGAAAAGAATGACGCTAGTTCCTGGAGCGGCCTTTTGATTATAAAATGAGGTTGCTCTGTTGAAACCCATTTTGGTTTTTCCCTGAATTTTATTATCAGATAATTTGTGATAACGAACGGAAGTATAGTTATAATAAAGTCGAGGAAGTGAAGTGGGTGGTGTACTTTTTATTCCCAACTAATGAGTTTTCGACAAAGGATCCGAATGAATGTATTTTGTAGAAAGTTCAACAAACCAGTAGAATCCCGTTGTTCTGACTCCTCAATACTTTCCAATTCTTTACCCCTTTCTTGTTACTTCAGGAGATGCCTACTCTGTGTTGAGCTGTTTTTATAGGCAAGCTACCGGCACATAGTTTGTACCTCAACTAATGTTCAGAGTTGATAATTGAGGTGGTCCCCATGCATAAGTTACGACACCCTGGTTATACTTTGAATATGAAAGGCATCTTTCGACACGCTATACATAGTATTTTCTCAATCACCAAAGCTCGAGCGTTATGGTAAAGGCTACCTTGTCGGCCTACTCCCCTGTCGAGGTACTTGCTATAGTGCCTGTAGGACAACCTCACTGGTACACATTTCATGGATCCTTTACTCCTATAAAAACACTTTCATTCATTATCAACTGTGAGAAACTAGAAGAATTTACAATAAAGAGCATATTGTAAATGTATAATACCGTTGGCTGCTTACCTATTGAAGTAAATATATTGGGGCAAAAAAGGATATATACTTACACCCACAGTATTACATGCGTTTCTCTCCCTTGGCGTTTTTTTTAGTGGAGTTTACAAAACCCAACTTTTTCCTATATCCAACGGCGTTATAATTACCTACATATATTAATTATAGAATTTGAACGCAAGGTCGATCGAACGAATAACCGAACAAAACGAATAACCTAGCTAACTTGAAAATAGGGGCTTTTCCCACAATGTAGTTGTTTAATATCAGATTTTTTCATTAAAGTGTCCAGGAATGTCAGAAAAGAAGGGAAAATGAGGTTTGTAAGTGCTGCACGAAAAAGTTGAGACCGACAAAAAAAAAGCTAGCGTTCAATATTGTCAAGGGAGAAGCTATTTATTACGCGGAAAACCTTGCTTTAAATAAACAATGAGGGAAGGGAAAATTTCTCTGAGAGGTATAAAAATACGTTTAAAAAAAACACACAAAAAAAAACTTCGTAACATTTATATGAGTGGTGAAAAGAGGAAGGGAGTCGTAAATAAGGTGAGAGGTTATTGTGTCTTGAGGCAGCAGAAAAGTAGCCATGAAAAATTTAATTAAGAATGAGATGTTGTTATGGTCAATGGTTAGAGGGAGGGAAAGTATAGGACAATCTCGGGGTTTCGTCAATGGACCGAGGAGAGCAAAAACTTCATAAAAACCCCTGTCCCTCTTAGTGTTAAGAGGTAGGAACGGAGAGTCTGTCGGTGGCATGAAGGTCATGGGCCGTGAGGGGGGAGGGGGTCGTCCGGTTCTTCAAAAATTTATGAGACCTGTTTCAACGGGGAAAATACGGGTTTTCCTTTTCTCTCACTCCCCCCCTCTCTCTCTCTCTCTCTCTCTCTCTCTCTCTCTCTCTCTCTCTCTCTCTCTCTCTCTCTCTCGCTCTCTCTCTTTCTCTCTCTACTCCAATGAAGGAGCAGCTTTTCTTTGTAGGGAAAATGGTCGAGGAATCCCGGAAAATTCTTTACGACGTAAATACTTAATTTTATTTTTTGATTATGGTTGGGTTATTTCAATTAAATACTTACCTGCCACTTCTCTTCTTCATGTCGCACTACTACTAAACTACTTGGTATTGGAGCTTGTTTTTAATTTATGAAACAATAAATCCTGTGAATTTCATCAAAATCCTCAGAGAAAATTCGGGTGGAAAGCTCAATAATGTGCCCAAAACAACTTGTTTTCACATATTAAGCTTAGTTTCTTCCCCGAACACGTTGAACTGAAGAAATGAAATACTAAACTGATGGTCCAGAACAATAGAAACAAAATAGGCCAGATAATAGAAACCAAGGCTTGAAATCGGAATTTTTTGTTATCATTTCCGTTCAGTCCTGGCCCTACACGTACTGACATACATATTCGTACTCCAGACTTTATGAACACACATATGGACTTACATACTTACATACTCACACTACTTTTCTCATCCGTAGAAATTTAAAAAATGGCTATTTTTGAGGGTTACAACGCTGATTTGGGACCTCAGGATATTTCCCGGGAAGTGGGGTATTGGAAGTTGTTTTTTACTTGATAAAAGAGTGAATATCTGAGAATTATATCTAATCCTCAAAGAAATTTTAGGGAAAAGCTCAAAAATGTGCTAAAAACTACGTTTTTCCGCCTATTTGGTTTTGCTTAGTTTCTCCCTCCTAAAAATTAATCTGAAGGGCACAAATTATTACTGGTTCATCCTCAAACGAAACCAAGCCTTGAAATCGGAATTTATTTATTCATTTTCGTAGGGGCTGCAATCGTGGCCATACACAAACGTACATTCTACCTACATACATAATACACGTGCATACGCGAGCGAAATCGGACCAGCAGTTAGAGAAATGTGGAGTATTTAACTATTTTCTTCTTCTGTGCAGAGGCTAATCCGACGATGATGAAACTCATAGGGGACCATCCCACAATCGAACCCCTCAGCATTTCATCTACGAGTAAATGACATGTAACTCTTCGAAGTGATACTTACGTGATTCAAGGATTCACGGACTCAAAGACCTAAAGAAAAACCAAAACTGAAACAAAATTCATCCATTAAGATCTAGGCTCTATAACAACTCCGACTGATACAAGATAGCCTAGTGGGTTGAAAAAAGCACGATGAAATTAATTATTAGAGTTGTCAACTGACTTTGTTCTGGAATTTTCGCGACTTCTCAACAAAACCCCTCTTGCACACACATCCACTCACACACGTAAGGTTATGTAGCTACCTACCACAGGAGCCCCCACACATTCACACATATGGAAGGACACAAGCAAGGGTAAGAGTTCGCCCGTACGCCAGTCCTGGGATCAGCGTGTGATTTTTCTCGGCTTCCGTCATTCCATCCCAGAGAGTTTCGTTCAATTCCCCAAGTCTTTGCTCCAGCCCTCCTGATTCAATAAAGTTCTTTTTCCGTAATCTTTCGAAATTTCTTTCTACGGGATCTGGAAGTGGCCTCCGTCTGTCCCAAGCACATAGCGGCCGGGTCCTCTAAAATAGGATTTCCCTTGCAAAGACGTCCTACGGTAAACAAGGGAGTGTTTTCGGAATGAAAATTCGCTTCAACAGAAAAAGGGAGAAGGAAAAATAGGTACCTTATATATTGTTTAAAACAAATTTGTCTTTCAACACGAAACAGTTGTAGATATAATCATCATAGGTAAGGTTATGAGCATTGCGTGCAATGTTTACGTGAGCTGCCGTTTTCTCAGGTCTTCAACTTTCCTTTGAACAAAGATAATTTAGAGCGTATCCATTGGTCAAAAACGTGCATATTAAAAATGATAAACCTATATTCGTGAGAAGGTACCCTACCAATAATAATGGGCGATTTCGGCTATTCCATTATGTTCGTTTACCTATTATACTTAACTGAATGAAAGTTATTAGCTATCCAAAAAGATGGGAGCTTTCCAAAAAGGTGGGAGCTATCCAAAAAGGTGCTACATGTGTGTAAAATGAAAAGCTATGACGTCACCCACACTGCGCCAGCCTGCGAAGTGGGGGGGTGGGGGTCCACTCCTTACAGCCTATGCTTCATCTTCTCACAGGTTTTGCGTCGAACCTAATGAACAGTTTGAGCTGAAAATTAGTACTCTCATTGACGCTGAACCCGAATTTGAAGTCAAAATGCATTAATTTCGAAACACCGGAATTCCCCATTGTGTAAGTCACCAAAATAATTGTTACAAACGAAAAACAATTGGCTTAACCGTGGCCATTAATATGCTGCCTTTGAAATCATATTCTTACGAATGGAAACATGAAATGAATGAAAACTCTATAAGTCACGAGATGACTTCTTCCCTGAACTGACCGTGCCCGAGTAGTAGCGGAAAGAGGAAGTCTAGTAGTACTGCGATGAAACTGCGACGATAGTTGGAGCTGACTCAACGTCCCTGCCTCGCAAGCTCGTGTAATAGCTAATACAAATCCTAGAAAACGATTGCGGAGCATAACTTGGCTTCCCCGACGCTGGCGGGGCCCTTAACATTGTTCCCGCGCTTCTTTATTGTTTTATAGCTTGAATAACTGCCGAGTTTTACTGCCGAAGTTGTACGCGGAAGGTTGAGGTGGTGGGATGAGGAAGCTGTAAAACTGCAAAATAAGAGCCCAAGCCGTTTCCCAACACTCAACTGGTCCGTTTCAGACCTTCTTTTTTTCTTTGCTGGCACTTTGCTGGAGATTACAGGGTGGGAGAAAGACGTGAATTTGAGAAGTTGGGAGACCGTGGAGACCCTTCGCCTTCCAAAATTTCCATATTTGTTTGACATTCCTTCAGAAACACATCAGATGAGTTCAGGCCAGATACACTGCCGTGAGAAGGAAGAACGACTCATCGCCAAAATCAAAACATTGCAGAAATCAGCTTCAAAATTTTCCGCAGAAACCCAGATAGATTCCTCAAAGTGCATTCTAGCTACCCAATTTTTTGCGGGTTCATAGATAAGGCATCAATTCACTCAATTACGATTTAAAATATTTAGAAAATCGATTTTTAATATCGATTCGTCGTACTTAGGCGGTTTTTTAATTTCTCAATAATTTTATTCGAACAATTTTGAAGGTAAAATGCCTCAACTCCCTGTGGGAAGTTTCATCCTTCAAGGGGTTTGTTTGATGGAGAAACGCCTCAACTTGTATTAATTTTAGTATCCCATCATTGTTTATTAAGGAAAAACCCCTTATCCAGTAATTTGAGGAGGGAATCGTGCACATTATAATTAATTTTATGAACACGCTGGGACATCCTATTTCGTACCCTATGCACGAATAACGACTATGTTTGTCTATTTCTATCTATCTGTCAATGCTGTACGCTTAACAGAAACAGCAACGGGGATGTCGATGAAAAAAAAAAGTATTTCTTATTAGAAATTCCTATTTCTAATAAGAAATACTTTTTTTTTTTAAATAGCTTTTTGAACCAATTTATTATGAAATGAATTTCATACGCATAAAATTTGATAAACTTGTGGGAACGCTAGGAAAAAAATGAACTGAATGAATGAAATGAATGCCTCATTGAACTTGATCGGTCTTCATCTTCGTTTTTGCGGACTAGATCCTTTGCGTCAATACTGGTAGGTATTGAGGTTTCCCAAAACAGTATTTTATGCATTGGCAGCAACTGCACAAGTTTTGACATGATGTGGATGTCTACTTTCTTCTCAATTGGTACACCACAAGAAGGCTTCTTCCTTCTTGTTTGGTATGATGTTCCCAGTTGCCAGCCGTGGAAAATCACCTCATCATCGATCAGGTGGGTCAACATTTGGAGGAGAAACGCCTTAAAAATTTCCATGAATGCCTTGCTCCAAATTCGAAGCCATATTGACAAACAATTTGAAGGTAAAACGCCTCATCTCAATTTTAGCCGAGTTGAGGTGCCTTATCGTTACAATATTGAGAAATACACAGTGACTTGAGGCATTTCAATAATGAATTTGAGGTATTTCACCTTCAAAGCGCGTCGATGAGGCGTTTTTCTTTCAAACCGACCGATTTTTCGGATTTATTATGGTCGGATTACCCACACTTCCGAATCGAATTTTGAAATTTCGACTTCACCATCGGAAAGAGCTGGTCGAAAATAGGGGGGGGGGGGGGGGGGGGGGGGGGGGGGTGCGTGAAAATCCCATTTTCGTAAACATTGGAGTTGAGTCGTTTTTCTTTAACACGGCAGTACAGGCCGCGAAACTTTCGCGAACAATTTCAAAATATTTCTAAACATTCGCCGTTTCAGAACGCGCAGGGATGTCCTCCTTCACGTGGCCTGAGCAGACCCGAACAAACAGTACCTACCTAATTCTTCCGGTGAAGAGTCAGGCGTATATAGGTAGGCAATTTTTTTTCGCCACGGGTAAAACCTACTTTAGTACTGGGTTCTCACTTTCCGATCATTTTTACTAAAATTAAATGCCTTAATAATTTCCCATAAAATCCACTGATTATTTCCTGTTGACCGGAAAATAAGCAATACAAATCATGGTAAGTTCCTACATTTCGTAAGGAGCTGGCGAGAAAACAAAATTTTAAAAAGCATTAAAAAAATTTCTTTTTCAATCTTTAAATAGCTTATCAGCGCTGGTGGGCGTTTACACCAAGCGAGCATCCGGTTCGGGGGTGCTTGCGAACGATGCTCGTTTGGTGTAATAAACGTGTAAACCCTCCTTCAGCGAAAGACTAAGAGTATCTACGTACTAATCCGGAGTTAGTACTACTCAGCTCATGAAAAAAAAAAGATTAACGCGCATGTACAATGCCTCCTAATCAAAATACGTTCACATGCGCCTTGTTTCCAATGGAATTTAACAATGTAGGTATGCGTGCAACTAGTTTATTCTTTTTATTTACATATTTTGCAACAGTAGTGCTCGAGAAATAGCATTGAGTGCATGAAAAATGAAGAATAGGTTTGCCAGTTTTACAACTTTCTCTGAAGTTACTTTCCATACAATCTTTTCATGTCGATTCATCATCTCACAATGAATGATGAACTGGCTTTGGCTCTTAGTGGGATTAGCTACCATTCCCAGAGTCTACCAAATTATTGTTTCTGGAGATTCATTATTTGTGAAGATGACGAGAAAGACGCTCCGTAATGAAGTGGGAAGAATCTCTCTTCATCGTTTGACCAGAAAGGGAAGAGTACAGGGCAGGACGAGGGCTCAGAGCTATGAAGAAGTACTGAAGGAAGGGTTCACCTCAGATGAAAAGCAGTGGCTGAGGGGCCTAACGGTTTTTAACCTTCCTTCCGACCTTTGGGGCGTTTAAATTAATTATCTCACCTCGGGAAAGGAGTTAAAGAGAACGAGAGTGAGAGGGAGAGAGTGAGTGAGAGAGAGTGAGGGAGAGAGTGAGTGAGAGAGAAAGAGATAGCGAGAGAGAGATAGAGAGAGAGAGACTCGGGAAAGCAAGTTCATTTGAATAGCCTCTACAAGGTGCCGCGGTTTTGAGAGAAAACCGCGAGGAGCTTAAAAAGATCAAGGTTGAAAAAGTATTTTTTTTCAAGTCCACTAGATTGAAGACTGGAAAAAGGGGACGACCCCGCTTACACCCCCCCCCCCCCCCCCCCCCCCCCTCCCAATCCCTTGGCACAACTTTTATTTCGAGATTTTTTTCGCTTCGAAACTCTACGAGAAAACAGAAAAGAGAATCCTCGTTAACGCTTCCCAATAATACTTCCTCATTTACTTTCTTTTTTTTTTCATTTGGTTACTTGACTTTCACTTTTTGGCACATTTTTCAGGGCATTCACTGTCCTACGATGGGAAGATGAATGCTGGGCTTTTCCCGGCCACGTAGTTCATTAAAAATGTAGAACTATAATTAAAACTCACTATCATATTCAAGCGATTTCGTTTAAACCAGTTTATCCATGGTAGTGTACAATGCCGCATGTTATCCATCGCAATCATCGCAACAATTTGAGCTTTGAGTGACATGGAAGATAATTTGTTTGTCAACCATGTACTCGCTTACCTGATATGAAATTTCGCTATAAAATCGGTTTCAAAATTGGCTCAGCCGTTTGAGTCTCGTGCAAAAATTAGAGGATGAAAAGGAAAAACTAAAAACTGAAATTGTATAGAGTGACATAATATGTTAAACGATAATGGTTGATTAATTTTCATCAATGAACCTTTGGGATCGAGCACGAAATGAATTTAATTTACCCCCTCAAAATTATTGTAAAACGCCGCAAACGACTACAAAACAGTTCATTATGTATGATCATGTTTAATATGTAAAAGGTTTTATCTGTATAAGTAGTTCAATCAGTGAGTTACCTACTATAATAGCAGTGTTTTCTTCAGGTGCCTGGGTGCTTCTGGCCACCTCTGCGTAGGAACAAAGGCCAGGTAGTTGACGTTTTTTATTGTTCTGGCTTGGTATAGAGAACCTTTATTGTTCTGATGAATAATATTTCCGTAGTGGACTCATTCGCTGCTGTAGGTGGTGTGGTACCTATGCTGGGAAAAAGAAGAACCCTGAAATCTCCCGGCACCCACAGTCAATCTCTGAAAAGGGCCGTGGACGAGGTTGTGTTGGTAAAGAAATTGGGCGCAAAGATTCTTACCGTACGCCGCCGGATTGATGGTGAAGTTCTCAAAGGTACCCCCGAGAGGATTTCTGGACGGTCTCTTAGGGTCCACGATGCTCTGGTGTTGGTACCGTGTACGAGAGACTCAACGTCGCGGTCTTCGTCCTAGGTACAAGTAGGTGTCCTTCCACTCGAGGAGCTGTCTTCTTGCCAGCGGGACCTTTCTAGACTGCCGCGTCCATAGAGCTGGGAACCAACTCGACCACGCTCTCGAAAATCGCTTTCCGGATCCCTCTCGACCGTAGAGTCAATGTGAAAAAGTGTGGGAGTCCTCCCGAACCCTAAATCCTGTCAGGGCGAGAGGCCCCTCGATTGCTGGGTCCGCCTGAACTAGGGTAGAAGCCCACTCGACTACCCGCCGTAGTGGAATCCTGGAGGAGATTTTCTTCTTGGTCCCCTTGTCTAGAAGAGAGGTGTGATCCGCTTCGAAGGTTCATGATTGATGAGGGGGGGTAGACGATTCCTACTTCCTGCACGAATCCGAAATATAGCTCCATAATACTTCCTACCTTTGGTACCTAGTGAGGAAGCAAAATAATGAACCGTGTCTTAATAATTTGCAGCGTTTTGAACAATGTTTCTTGTAGCAGAACATAAATTCAATTTTAATTAATTTCGACACTAAGTATCGCAATTCAAATCATTGCAGTTCTCTGTTGTTACCATTATGCGCTTCAGAACAGATGAGTGATCCAATTGCAATGACATGGAACTCGAGCACTCAGGACTATGTCGGTGCATTCATCACCGGTCGAGATATTCATTACGACGTTCAATAATCGCCAAGCGCCTCTCATACCACAATGTTGAGCCATAGTCATCCGCCACCCTAATAGCCAGGGTTCACCCATCCTGAGCATGTCCATCCCATTCCTCCTTAGTAAATCGCCGTGCGTATAGAAATCAACTATTTAAGGGCAACGCAAAAGAATGGTTATCAATGGATTTAGTGAACAAATTGGCGGTTATCACATCACCTGAATGAAAGTAAGAAACAATAAAATTGGACACTCCTAAAATTCCAAAATTGCTGTGATTTGATTAATTAGCTTAGTATTGTTTAGAACTTAGGAAGATCGGAACTTATACTTTACAAGTAACAACTTACGGAATTTTCCAAATCTCAAATAGTCTTGTATGGAGTTTTCGGGGTTTATATTCAGGGGATTGTTAAGATATCTTCTATTTGCAATGTTGTTTGAACAATAGTTCAAAATATGGTCAATGTCAGTGTTGGGGAAATTTCGTCGTCCCAATTTTAAAAAAGGTCGTTAAATTTACGATAAAGATTTTTCTTATTATTTTTATTTTTATTTCGCAATGAAATTCCTCCCCAGTAATGTTGATTTTTATTTTTATCTTCCGGGAAGCGAGAATATGTAACATTAGGTATGTATTGTTTCCTGCGGTGTTGGGATTCCAATTTGAATTGCTGTGAATTGGCGAACCTCGTCCGTGATTGGATAGCTATAAGTTGTGTTGCTAGATCTGCCCTATGGCGAGAGAAGCCATCTTCACTTCCCTTAACTTGGCCTTCTTCGCCTCTTAACGAATAGACGACGATTCCGCGCCCGTAATTTTCCTTCTTCAGGCCAGTATTGCCTCAGTAAATTGTCATTTTTTTATATTTTGAATCAGCTGCAGGTGTGCTCTTATAGTGTACTTTCCTTTTCCCCCTAAATCGCGCTATTCTTCGTAATTACGATACTTGAACGGACTGCCAGGACCTCCACGTTTTCTACCATCCTACGCTGACCGAAACGAGCGCACAACAGCACAAGGTGAGCCAATTTTCGTACCAATTTTTCGTACCAATTTTCGACTTGAATTTTCGTCCCCGCATGTGCTGTATTTTCTCGCTTCCGGGTCAACCGTTTTGAATCAGCATTTTTTATTCTTATTATTTTGCACTGACGGAATCGGTTGTCAAACCTCCGATCATCCCTGTCAATTATAATATTTACAGTCAGCGATCTGCTCAGTTGAACACCGTGTG
>JAEMON010000010.1:23752452-23764505 GCA_030264115.1 Lygus lineolaris
AACTGTAGGAGCCACTTTTTGTTGGAAATGACTTTTGAAATCGATACATGGCCGGTCGTAGGTACGACCTTAACCCTGCCACCCTGTATACCGATAGGATCTTTGTAGATGGGCGATCTGTACAGAACATAATGATCCGTTGTGTAATAATTTGCAGCGTATTCTTTAGTTTTCGGTCTATGTTGCACGTATGATTAACTTTACGAGTATCTTCTTATTTCATAAATCTTCTTATTTTCATCATTCCATGTGCCACAGATCTTTATAATGGGTCCCAAGACTTTGTGAAGTTTCTCACCTTCCAGGATTTGTAGGTGACTTTTGGTGTCCGCGTTGCGTAAAAAAATAAACCCCTACGGCCATTCATTGTCCCTTGTCCTTCTTATTGCTTGGCTGTTCTATCCGTATTTTTAATTTTCGCACATTTTGATTTTTCCAGTACCTACCCAAATTAAAAAGCCAAATTAATAAATAATTCTTTAATAATTGATATAGTTATTATGTATATTTTTCTGATTCAAATAATAATAGTATCATCCACTCACATTATCTGGCTTTGACAAATATTGAGTTCTGTTGTGTAAGAGAAACACTGACTTGGCAGAAAGTTGTTAAACTCTTTCATTAAAGCGGAGGGTCGCAAGCAGCGATTCTCCCTCCACCTCACCTGCCATTGCCCCCCCCCACTTCACCTGGCTTTGCAGCCACTGGTGCCTTAATAACCTTCAACTTTGCCCATAACGAGGCCGGGAAACTGGACAGTAAAATCCCTCAAGCTTTACCTAGGTGGGGCTAACGGCCAGTTCATAAATGTTTGTGTTGCTCTTCTCGCATATAACACATCCCCAGCGACGATCTCTTCTACTCACGTTATCATTTGCTTCTTCTCAGGTAGGTAGTGGTAGTTCTCGCTGAGGAAGTATATGAAAGGTGGAAAGTATATAGAGAGCATATTGATATTGTAATAGTATGTGTGAATATGTGGTTGAATCCGAGCTGACATCAGACTTGGTTTCAAATAATAATGTTTATTAAATATTACTAGCCGCTTAACCCGTGCACTGCACATACATTTAATCATCCTAGGAAGAACATGTTGATCAAGCAAACGCAACAAGAAAGGAGGTTGATTAATAAGTCATTCGTTCGTCTTTGAAGGAGATTAACTTCATCATGTTGTGAGAAGCAACGTATAGAAAAGCATTCAAACATAATTTTAACTAATTCGATTTTCAGATTCTACGTAGGCTTGAAACGTAAAACATCGAATTTTGAGGGGGAGTTAACAAGACAAAATTTTCGTTCGAATCCAAAGGTTCATTATTCAAAATATTAATTCAAAAGTTGCATTTGATTAGGCGATCTTTGAATGGGGATTTGGGCTACTTGGAAAGCTTGCTATTCGCACTTGTTTGTTCTGGTATTTTTTTCTTTCAACCCATATTGGGAGCAAACGGTCGGTTTTACAGTGCTCCGTTAGGTCTCGTTCGACTCTGAAAATTGTGATCTGTCCGAATTCGATGGAAAACAGGAAAACTCGGCGCTCCGCACCTCGGCAAAGGGACACCCCCCTGCACCCCGGGTCAGTTTTACTTCAGCCCTACTGGCTAACATTAAAAAACATGGAACAAGCTTCTACTAGCGTGCTTCGTATATTATGTTGTGAAGGTACCTTTCATAATTGCTAAACTGAGAACTCCAACCAACTTTGTTTGTTTACCTACGTACCAGTGTAGCCCTCTGAAGGATGTGGAAGGAGGAGGAAAGTGGCAGGATGGGATGTGGTGTGATGTATAATAAATTCAGAGCTTTCCAACTATAGTGGTGAACGATTTTTGTTGGGTGGAAAATGATAAAGTTATTTTTCCGTTGCGACGATTGGTTGTACGTGAAAAGCATCAGGTTGCATTTTCGTGTCGTTTTTTGCCAGATTGATCCCCGTAGAAGCATGTTCCATGCTGAAATACACCAATAAAAGTCACTAGTTTTGACTGCAATAATATAGGTAGGTACCTTACCTACCGTAAGGCGTAATTATTCTGTTCATTATTGCATGTTTTTCGGTTCATAACATAACTACTTAATTATTACATATGGATGATACAAATTTGACAAGGCCTCAACTAAAGGCACCTCTATTAGTGGTAGGGAGAAACTATTAGTGGTATTATTATATTTTATCTGTAATACTCGTATAACTAGAATTTCTCATAATACCCAGTGAGTTCACACAAATAAATAAAGTTGACCAACAAGACAGACCAATGAGATGCGTCATGTGTATGAGTGATCGAAGCGAGCTAATACAATGCTATATCATTACCTTCAAGTAAGATTGTAGGTATTATTCTTCATGATGATCGCCTGGAACAATTCGTACTATTCCATTTGCCTAAAGGTTTCCCTTATCCCAACCCACCCCACCACTTCGATCCCTGTCTCTCTTGCTTTTAAAATAACATTACGCCTAGGTTTGATATGAGAAATCCCGAAGTCACGCGAGCGCCTACGCCTCCCACTCCCTCCATAAATATTGCATGGGCTGTTCCCCCCTCAGACACTTCGCCACAATGCGTCCGATTTTTTTAGAACATGAGTTCGTGAGCAGGAAAAGGAAATGTTGAAATCGTATCCTACGCACTTCCTGAAAAAGAAATGGGAAACGTTTCAATCATTTTTTCATCATCCTCTCAAGCCTACCAGCATTCACGTTATACTTACTCAAATTTAGCTGACACCGTCAATGTACCTGCCGCATAAATATTGTTGAGTGCTCTGTCAATAACGATTTCAAGAGAAACATTCCACAGCGCTTTGTAGAGTTTGAAAAACTCTTCCGCCCTCATACTGATAAACTCAAAACATACCAATGGAATTATTTCTAATTCCCGTCAAAACAGGTTTTTGTGATTTTGTTATTCTTTTCCTTCGGATCACTTTCGAGAATTAAAAACTATTACCACTACAAAATGGAATTAATTTTTCCTACATACCTGGTATTATTATTATCCGAGAGTTGAAGGTCCTTTCATAACGTAAGGGAATATGTAACTAAGGAAGCTTAAAAAAAGTTCACGAGAAATTCCACCCCGTGAAAACCACAAAAAGTTGCATTTGATCAGCTGATCTTTGAATGGGGAATTGGCTTTTTGAAAATGTCATCCCCCATTTTCTACTCTTTAGATAAGACTGACCGTAATGCCAAGCATTGGGGCACAACTAGACCCCAAATGGGGCTGGTATACCACAGCTCATTACTTTTGGTCCTTGGTAACTAAGGAGAGTGCCGACGACGGCGGGTGTACGGTTATTCGAATTTCGGATTCTACGTATCTTGAAACAAAATTTTCGTGACAAATTCCAAAGATTCATTATTGAAAATATTAAACAAAAAACAACTTTTTTAAAGGAAATACGTGAATATTTCAAATTTGAAATTAAAGAAATAATATTGATAAATATATCACTAGATCTCATTGGATTAATAATTTATCATTGAGGTACCAAGTACTTGATACCTAATAACAATATGTACTAATAATAATATGCGTAATGTAATGTATATTTTGAATAGGAGTATCATAGTGTGTACTCACACTACTGAGGAATTATTGAAAAGTCTATCGAATTGGCTAGAGGTGGTACCAATGGTTTTGCACACAAAACTGAAAAAAAATATCATGTAATGACGAGTGACCACAATATTTTTCCTTCGTAGCGCAATTCCTTCTTCGGTACACAAAAAATGTTGGAGTTTCCGCCGTTCAGCCTTCGCGACAATTGAATATTCATGAACAAATGAAGATACAGTGAGGTCCAAAATCGCAGGTCCGAGGGAGCTGCGGGAGTGGGAGCCCTTAAAGGTTTTACACGGGCAGTTAGGAGGAAAAAGACGTTCTGGGAGAATGCGAGGGAGAGGGTCATTAGAATCCGAGCAGGCACGTGACGTGGGACACTCGCCAGCTTCGTCCTGACATCTGACCTCAGCATACGACCGTTGTCTGCGACCTTTCTGGAATACTGACTCCCCGCAAAATGTGTTTCCATTTCTATTGTGTCAAGGAAACATTCCCGGCAGAATATTTGTGGCCGAGTGGTCTAGAGCGTCGGTTCGAACGATCCGGGTTTGATTTCCCCGTGGTTTACAAAATGCGCGAATAGCTTGGGAACTACATCTTGTATTATCCGAACCAGAACACCAGAAACCGGAATCTGAAACAAGAATCCTCTCCTCAACCTCTTTGTTCACCAGAATCTGATATGGTCACGTGAACGTGAATAACGAGGGTACCTAAATCGAGGTATGGGCATTGAGTAGCGATTATATTTTTCGTAGTGAAAAACTACACATACCTAAAGAGCGACACCTGCTCAACTCCTCAAATCATAGTTTAGTCAAGTCGTGTCGCAGGTAAGTCACCATGAAACACTAGATTTCCGTAACCTCCGATCCTCGCATTCAAACGTGGTTTTCTTTCCTAAACAGCAAAGATAACCACACCGTTGGAAAGCAGAAGTTTTTCCCGTAACGCTGTTTTTCCATGGGTTCGTCGTCCATACTTTTCAGACCTAGGATGTCCATGTGTGGTATATTACTAATTTTACGGTATATTTTTTATATTTATTTTTTATTCTCGTTATTCTCGTTAAGTGATAGCAATTTAGTAATATAATGTTTAAGAAAAACGAAAAGTTGAAAACGAAGCGATTTAAATAACTTTCAATGAATAATGGGCATGGGTCGGAATTTGCTATATTTGACCCTAGAATAGCACCCTCAAAAATCCCTGAAAACCAATTTTCATCCCCGAAATTGGAGAAGTTTGGCGGGAATAAGTATAAAGAAAAACTAGTGACATCATTCGGTATGCATGGAACATATATACCAGATGATGTCACACGCTTTTTCCCTTCCCTTTTCGCCCTCTTCCGTTCATTTCCGACCCACCGAGAACCCCTACCCCAACCGTTCGATTTCTCTTTTAGCGAATTTTCGAAAATGAAGCTATTGCAATGGCTTCAAAATTTTAGAAATGCAAATTTTTGAAAATTTTCTTCATGGAAAACCGTTTCATATATATATTTATTCATATATAATATGTGTCACGTCGGACGATATCTCACACTGGAATCGAGATAAAAAACCAAACAAATTTTAAAATGTCAATAATATCAAAAGAAAGGATGAGTTCGTTGGGCCAATTTTTAGAGTACTCCAAGGGGTCAAATTTTGAAAATGTAATCAAAAATCGCTTAACAAAAAATGTTTTTCAGGTTTATGGTTTAAATTACATTCTTAACCATAGGAACTTAAATATACGTCCATTCCTCGTTGCAAATTACTCAGTTGTATATCATCTGCGCCGGTTGGAGTGAAAGTTAACAAGGTCAAACAATCGACTCCGCCGTTGCACCAAGTAGTTATTTATTATGATATAATTTTATTAGGTCCGCTTCTATCATTTCCGCTTGTTGTCACTTCCTACTGAATCAGCTTCCAGTCAGTACTCGGTTAGTTTTGAGAGTTGCGGTCCAGTTCCTTCGTGGTCATCGCGGTCAATAATTCATATTCAGGAAAAGTGATTTTATAAAATCCATTGAGGCATTTAGGTGGAGGTGTCACTCACCTTTTAAAGCTCGACTAGACTTAAGAAAACTGGTAGAGAGTCACACTATTTTAGTTGATAGCACATTTAGTTATTGCGCAACATTTTTTAAACAAATGTTTTCAATAATTCCTGTAAAGCATTCCATGCAAAGTTTAATATATAAGTTTCAGTTCAACGGCCCCAAAAATCTTCCTATTTTTGTCGATGTACCTTCGACAAAACCCATTGTCTTATTAAAAACCATTCGGATGGAGACCATAGCACTAATTAACGGAAGCTGTAGCCCTAAGAACCCATGAAATGACAAATAGAAAAGGGGACCCCGGGAAAACAAAAGAAAGGGTTCAACGAACTATCAGTTAATACAAAAATGGAAACTTGTCTACTTTAAACTTCATGAAGCCTCTCATATGGCCGCTATGAAGCCGCATTATGAAGCCTCTCATTATGGCCGCTGAAATGTTGTGCTTAACATCTTGGTTTGCTGCAGGGAAGTGCATGGGCAAAAATAATAAACCGTTGGGTAATATTCCATTCTTCCTTGTATACCCACCTAATGGAATAATATAGCATGCAATTTCATGTTCCGGTGGAGATGATATGAAGCCGAGTTGATCACCTAGTTGTATACGATATACCGATTACCTTGATGATACGATTTCCGTCGGAGTTGATTTACACCAGTTGTAGAGTCGATCCTTGAAGTTTGGCACCTCAAGTATACCTACTGATGTATAGGTACTCACCAACTTTTCATAGTTACATAAATAATATACTTTACATACTAGACATCCCTTACTAGTGTGTACTTTATTCGAAAAGAAGTTTTTTGCATTAGTTTTCGGCCGAATAATTACCACGAACATTTTAAACATTTTAAAGATCGACAAGGAATAAACTATTAGTGAATTGTTGAATGGTTGTTGAATGCCCCTCTCACCTTTAGAAATTCCGGCGAAGCAGCAAGGTAGGAACAGAAAGATTAGAACAGCTGTTGCCTTTACAACCAGCTTTCCATAATTAATATATTTGTTGCGCATTCGTCTTCAAACATAATAATTATTGTACGAGTACCTACGTGGGCGAGGCACAAGGCTCATTTCCTATACTCAGCAGGAAAACGTTGTCCCGCCTTAAGTAGAAGAAACTGCGATACGAAGTGACTTCCAGCAATTTATTGTCGTCAAGTAGAAAGCTAATTAAAACTTGGGATTGTTATTTTGTAATAAAATATAATATTCTACCCTCCACTCAAAGACCAAAGTTACTTATAGGAAAACTAAGAATACTTCTTCCGGATCAATCAGCTGATTATTCCAGATGTTTTAATTTTGATGGATTAAAATGGAGGAAACTTGGTGAATGGGTTCTCGTTAAGAGTTCCCATTAAAGGGCCGTTCTGGATAAATAAGTGTAGCCGAAGATTAGCCAATTAGAAAAGTTGGAGAGGAGAATAAACAGTCTTTTTAGACTTTGATTTCATTTTATTGTCTTTAGGACCATTTGTTTCTCTCTTATTTGCATCTAAAGGCATTCAAAATGAAGGACGGATGGCCTAAAGCCCGAGGCCCTGTGAATGATCCCAAATTTGAAAGAGTTGAATCATAGCCACTTTTCGCAAGTACTGTTCCTTTTCACAAAAATTATCCTGAAATCTTATAAATCAGTGCTGAATGATGAATTTTCCACAGATTGATAGTAGATCGAGGGAAAATACTATCGTCGAGTAGCCGTACAGCGTTTTAACAAAACCGTGATGTAAACTCATTCAAATTTTCCTGAGAATCTACCTACCATCCATCATCTATCTATAATGCCTACATAAAATTAAAAATATTGTATTACTTTTTTCTTCAAGATGATTGGTAAGTTGCTGGCTGGGTTATAGGTTATAGCAGGGTTTCCCAACAAAAATTTTTCGGAACCCCTGAAAAAGTCGCTGTAATATCAAGGACCCCCTACTTATGTCCCCTTACATACATATACAGGGTGTCTCAGCTAATGATTACCATCTCTCCCCCCTCCCCACTTAACTTTGTTCAAAAACCATTTAGAAAACAAAAATTCAAACCGTAACCCTCTTAATTTTTTGCGTAGAATTTAGAAATTACATTGGCGCACTAACTTTGTTTCTTCAAATAGAAACGCCCATTTTTCTTTATTGCAGATTTGGATTTTACGAAAAATTACGTGAAAAAAGGACCACTTTCTCAAAATGTTGAGTGCACAAAAAACGCTCTTAAGGTGCACTAAAATCTAGAAATCAGGGGTTTTGGGTCTAGTAAACTATCAAGTATAATGATTTTAATGTGTTTTTTCTCTTTGATTAACTTGGTAATGTTGATTTTTCGATTCAAGCCTCGAAATTTCAAATTTTAATTAAATATGTGCGTTACTCATTTTTTAAAATAAAAACAAATTGTATCACCACGTTATACAGCATGGAAAAACACATTGTGATAGTTTACGATAGGTACTCGAAAATGTAATATTTGACTTCCACGCCAAAAATTAAGGAGGTTACGATTTGATTTTTTTTTTTTCTAAATGTCTAAAAAAGTAAAGGGTGGGGATCCTTACCTGAGGCCCTGTACTATGTAATAATTGCTTTTTTGTAACGGCTACCACATAATATGATCAACTTTAAAATGCATTTAAATTATTAAATATAATTAAAATTTGCTAACTGCTAATTTAAAATGCTAACTGTAACCGTTAGTAAAATTCCTGACGAAACATTTTTCGATGACAGCTCGCGGACCCCTGGGGGTCCGCGGACCACCTGTTGGGAACCCATGGGCTATAGTGTTATAAAAAGTATCTATGCAACTTGTAAAATAACTAATCTGAACATTTCGGTGATGTTGCAAGGTATTCAAGAACCATCTACGTTATGAATAATCTGCTCTTTTTAATATTTCCAGTGTCTTCAAAATTTCATTAGTAATACATTCACATCTCGTCCAGCTTTCATTGCGGATCTCCCTTTTTTTATTTTTGTTTAGTACTTCCAACACGTGCTATTTCACTCACCACATGAATATTCAAAACGGCGGGCGACCAGTATGTAAGGGTTCCTCTTTTTACGCTGCTTTTTAACGAATTTAAACTGTACGCAGTATGTAAAGTTGGTCAATTTATACAAGAAAAACACGAATGATACGAATGTTGTTTTTTGAGAGGTTATCGGGGCGGCTGGATGGTTCGAATGGAGAGTGAAAGACCTACCTATACGGCCATCACAATTACGGAATATCATTTGATTGTTCTTTGAAGGTTTAGAAAGAGGATTTCAGTAATAAATTACGAAGAGAAAATCAAACCGCTCTGTAAAGAACGCTTGAATTCATTTGATTCGCCAGTGAAATGTTATCGCAACAAACAAACACTAAATGTATGGTACTTCAACAAAATCTTTAGGTATTCCATGCCTTTTCGATGAAAATCAAATCATAATGAATTGAACCAAGCCTAATTATAACAATTATAATCCCAGAATTTAAGCCTAGGTACCTATACCTATAATACTCAACAATTTCTGGAGAATTTTCGAAATCAGAATGTGTGCCATATCATGACATATTCTGCTATATTTATATTGGTAGCTTGTTGATTGAATCCTGAACGGATACCTACCTACAATAATCCAAAACTTCAGGTAAATTAAATAAGGTTGTATCGAACAGCTATGGACTTCAAGTGGATATTTCACAAAAACAATGATTCTTGTTTTTTTTGTAGAGAGGTGAAGTAAAGGGGCACTTCAGTTTTTTATGGTTTCATTATTTTTCTTGGTGAGCGCTTTCGACTTTTCTCCCTCATCAGAGCATTTTATTCTTAGTAGGCATGGTTATTTGAAGTTAGCCACTTAGTCGCAGTCTCATTGCATACAGCTATGTTTGCCATTCGAATACACCACGGCATTATTCTTATTAACAATGTTTTTGATGTTTGAAAATGTGGGTCTTGTCCCTTTTTAGCATTCAGAATTTCCATTGTCAGCTCTTTGAGGGATCCCGGAAAATGTAGTTTTGGTGGTTTTTTGTGGGGAACGCTAAAACAGAAAAAGAATAAAACTATAAAAAACTGAAGTGCAGCTACACTTCATCTTCCAAAAAAAACCAAGAATACAAACTATGGGCGAAACCAACAAACATAAATCATGAAAAATTATGAAAAGTATGAGTGATGGTTCAATAACAAAATTTAAAACTAGAATTGTCTCTTAAATTGATGAGGGGTCCTTCTTCTTTTATGAAATCAATCAAAAATACTTGAAAACCTATTTTTAAATTCACATAAATATGTGATGTAACGTTGGGAAGTAACTACCTGCTTTCAACGATTCATGAGAAGTCGGAATCTAATAAGAACATATCCTTGAACTGTTTGGGAACATCAAACGTATAAACAATAGACAAAGTACGGAAATTCATAGTCAAGCCCAGGTACCCAAAAACGAATTTTAAGACGTCGTCATTTCTATTTACAGTTTTCAACTCATATCAGTGTGGCAATTGATTAAAAAAATTCGTTATATTTTGTAGAACAATTGTCGTTTATTCCAGTTATGGAAGGCCAACTTACTTTAGTACGCGAACTGTGGTTAGCGAAGTCACGGACGAACTTGTGAGAAACGGAGTGGTTGCGCTCAGCCCGGGATGTAAGACCGCACTGGGGGGTGATGGGACTGCCGCTTCGGAACGCGAAAACCACCCCCCACAGCCCGTGGGGCTGGGAAGTCATTGCGCATGCGTGACATGCCACATTAATCAAATCATTGTAACGGTCACAACTACCTCCGGTCAAACCCTTAAATCGCGTGAGTCAATAGTTTTGTAATGCTTTTTTGTTATGATACAACCAACCCGGTAAGTAGGTACCTACATGGATAACGAGTGTTGAGGAAGCAACCCGGTCAACCAAACGTGATGAATTGATTGGCTGGCCAAGTAAAGTTGTAACGAAAAACCCAAATCATTGTAATTTCATAATGGCGCTGCGTTCCCCAGTTACCAGGGCTGTTAGACGTGCTCTGTCAGGTTTGCGCGTACGCTGGAGATACTGCAGATTTGACCATACTGAAGTAGGTATTCACAATTCTAACCATCCGAGTGATGAAAATACTATACCATGTGCCAACTCAGACAATTTCTTAATATTTCCTTGAATAGTTTTGGAATTTTGCCTGTGTCCACACAATTCATCTTATTCGCACAGCGCAGTGGCTGCAACTGATCTGATGTTCTTTGTGAAATTCATGAATCGTGATGGATCACTCACTACCCTCCAATTTTGAGAAAAATCGGGCCATTAGGTCGTAAGAAGTCAATGTCGGGTAAAGTCACTTTAATTTGCTTATGCGTAGAAGCAGACCGACGACGAAGAAATTCATAGGAGGCCAGGGCAATGTTTTGTAAATAGTTCGGAGTTTTCCCAGCGATAAGGAATTCACCACTCAACAGCTATACTGACATGCTGACCAAATTTGTTCAGTCAGCTTCGACACGCAAAATGCTAGTGAAAATTCTGATTTTGGAGGAGAGTTTTTTCCTGCACAAACTTGAGGAATCCCAGGGGGACCTTTATTAGTCAGGAAGGAAATAATTTATTCTGCCACCCTAGCTTGTCTTCTAGGTCTGGCTGCTCACTATTCCACCAGGACATCTACTAGGACACTAGGTGATTGGGCGATTTGTTCTTATTGATGCCAGAAAAAATAATAAGGATATGTTATGAAGCGAAGACAGGAGAGAAAAAATTTAATTAAAATTGATTTCTTTGAAGAACCTCTCGGTGATTCGGTGACCGCTTGGTATAAATTCCGTTGGGTTACATTTTGGGTTTTAATGTTCGTTTCACAATCGTAACATTCAATGGAAATTCACTTCGAGATCAGTATCGATTCATACAACATTGGGGTTAATGGAAACGGGCTACCTTGATTGGGGTTCAAACAATCCTATTACACATACACTGCTAGGGGAATGGGAACATTGTTGGAAAGATAATAATAGGCAGCTTTACTCCTTCACTCATGTCAAACATCTGTTCGTTCCTGTATAATGGTATACAACACGTTGATTCGAGAGACCTACTAATAATTTATTGGAACTCTACTCCATTGAATCCCCTTTTCTACCTCAAAAATCTCCATCGAGGAAATTCAACCGCACTCCACCTTCACAATACCTACACAGGATTATGACGATTTAAGCGAGTAGGTAACCGAAGATTTGTGAGTGGATTTTGAGAGGCACGAAAAAACAGTATTCAGGAGGCTAGGATGATTACATTTATATAGGAATAGTAATATCTTTGTCGACTGTCCGTTTGTCTGTCTGTTCCACTCTCAAACGGCTACACCGATTCCCATGATGAGGCGCTTTGCGAGCCGACGATTAGGATTTCCTGGCCAGGTTATATCAGGACTCCCATCCTAAT
>JAEMON010000010.1:23794240-23805349 GCA_030264115.1 Lygus lineolaris
CAGTTTTTTGAGGTTTCCTCCACCAATTTATCCCAATTGAGCTATCTTGTTTTTTTGAAAGTATCATGTCAAGGTATGGAAGTTGGCCTTTTTCATTTTCGAGTTCTATCGTGAATTGCAATTTAGTGTACAGGCTATTGAAGGTTTCAAGTACCAGGTTTTCTGTTCCTATGAGGATGGATAGACATAGATCATCAACGAATTTATATGTAAAGGGGACGTTGAATGGAAGTAGGGGAAGAGCTTCATCCAATATTTTGTTCATGACTAGATATGCGAGAATTGGAGCTATTGGAGACCCCATAGCAACACCATCTTTGATTAGATAAAATTTGTCTTCACATTTGAGATAGCCTTCGCTGACACAGAGTTTTAATAATTCGAAGAAATCTTGTTTTGTGAGTTTAGTGTGGCAGCTAAGGTTATCCCAGTTCTCATTCACAATAGAGTTGACTAGATGAAGGGGAATGTTAGTAAATAAAGATTTTGCATCCAAGGATGCCAAAATGTATCTATTGGGTATACTCTTTGTTTTGATGGAATCATGAAAGTGGAATGAATCTTTTATGTTGTATTTATCCGACGTTATATTATTCAAGATATTGGAAAGAAATTTGGCACTTTCATATGTGGGACTATTGACAAAGCTACTACCCCTAGTAGTGCCCCGAAGTTTGGCGTTACCGTCAGTCTTCTCCAAAGGGTAGGAACTAGGGGATGAAATTTTCAAATAGCCCTGGGGCCGCAGGGATACCGGTACAATATTGATATCGATTAACCCATGTGGTTTATTCAAGGTAATTTGATCCTTGGCCAATTTATAAAGGGCTCGGGCGAAACTAGATACTTATGTATGGTCAGGAGAATGTGAACCTACTGTCTGGCTTGATTAACCGTGGAACGCAGAGCTGAGACTTTTAGTCATCGTCTGAACAGGAAGATTCATTAATTCCTGCCGAGAAAAAAATGATATCAAATTTCAAGAACTTGTATAAAATAAATTGGAGAAAAAACAACCATGGGGAATCACTTACAGTAATATTGTGCGCGAGCGGTCAGCGAGGGAAGAGTAAAATGAACACCTTGCGGGGGTCATGTTGCATTGGACGGCATGAGTAACTATTTATATATCACGGAGGGCGAAGAATTGTATTTCATACACATGTTCTCTCTATCAATTACTGTCCCGTCAAACGAGTATTTTGACATTTTATGTCTTTAATTTGGCAAATAAACGAAAAAAGCGTTAAGGTTGGTTTTCTGATGATTTCCGCTTACAACCGAGTCGTTGATAGGGAAATGGTACTTCGTCGTTTTTCATCCCACAAAATTCGTTGACCGTTCGTTCGAAAGCTCTCGATTTGTCCAACCATATTAGGTATGATAAGTACTGCGAAGTGCGTGGTCAACAAGCTGAGTTATGAGCATGGTTATTTGAATAATTGTGTACACTCAGGTGATCATTCTACATAATTGATAATGCGAAAATGATTTCAACTGCTTGTTAATTTCTGATGATTTCATTGAGCTGGTGTTTCGATGATTTGGTTCATAGCAGGTGATCCGAATATTGCGGGAGCGGTTTGATTTGTGAAGCGGTGTTTAAATAATTTTGATAGGTAATTTCTATACTTTAAACTCTAGGAAGCTGTCATGTCGTATTTAGTCTCTTTAGGACATTTACTTGACGAAGCCCAGGGTCCGGATCAGCTGAGTGGCTCTTAGAGCTAATTTCTATGCTTTACACTCTAGGAAGCTGTAATTTCCTGTAGCCTATTCAAGACATTTACTTGACGATGCCCGGGGTTATTTGAATAATTGTTTACACACAGGTGATCACTCTCAATTGTTGATATTGTGAACATGATTAAAACGGCTTGCTAATTTCTGATGATTTCATGGAGCTGGAGGTGAGTCGTTGCGCTGGTGATGAATAAATAAAACAACTTGACATAGTTGTGATAAGATACACCGCAATATCTGAGGCCGAAAACCTACACATTGTGATTTCGGTTACAACCTATTGTAGCTAAGGAAAAGTAATTCGGGTGTGAATAAGATATAAGAACGAGGTATCCGAGTTTGAGTTCAGTCGTCGTCGTTGCGGCATCAGATCAATTTATTGTAATTCGTATATAGAGAGAAGTACAGAAGAGGGAAAGGGAAGAGTAGGAGAAAGGATTTGATACACGTTATTTTGTTTAATTCGGTGAAAACTCATAAAATTCCATGACATTGGAAATGAACATGATTTTTCATTGTTCTGAAAAATTTACAATTAGACAGAATTCCACTTGTTCAACACAAATAAATGTATTGTAGCTGAAATAAATAAATGGGTAAGGTCATCCTACCTTTTTCAACAAAGCAAAGTGGTAGTTTTCAGTCAGGAACACAGTCTTTGAAACAGTTGAAATTCACTCGACATGCACGTCGCTTCTGCCAACGTTTTGTAGAGCTTTACATTTGAAGTCCACAGGGTGAAAACCGGCCAACTCCGCTTTCTCTCATTCCGAGATGAATCAATTTTACTACAAAATCAACCTACATGTCATGTTCAAATCCATTGAGAATTCTGAAAATCTTCCCCCTTAATCATAGGGAATGAGTGAGCGAACAATATAAAAAGTTGAAGAATTAAATCTTAAATAAAACTCAGTTTGTTGCTTCCGAGTCTAACAAGGTAGTGGAAGCATCGTTTTTACTTTTGGGAGGTCAAAATTCGTTTACCTCCCAATTCAAAATTTCTATTCGCTTTTCACGTTTTAGACATTTCTGAACAATTTTGGTTTCGTGTCTATCTGTGTGTCCGGGAATCCTTGCAACACGCACAACTTCAATGACAATTATGAAATTTCCAGGGATAACGCGGATTAGGCCTTAGATGGTCTCCTATGAAATTCATTACCAGCCGACCAACGGTAGCCTCTGCGCATGCGAAAACGTGAAATCCACGAAACATCAATTTCTCGCGACCTAATGGTCCGAGGAAGCTATGTGCCACACCCAACTTCGCAGACTTTTTTTGTTTGTTCCTTATGCAAAGCCAAACGGCTGGACCGATTTTCGTCTTCCTTATTAAAAAATGATCATCAAGTTTCAAACAAATTCAGCGGTTATGTTCAAAATCCGTTGACTTCCTCTTTCATCGTAAACTTTCCTTAGCGACGTTGAATGAGCGAACATATTCGTAAACAAGGGAAGTCATACAACAAAGGATACTACATTTCTCAGTCAATCGGACGTAGTGTAATCCGTCAAATAGGACTTCACGTGACGATTCCAACGATACCAGATTAGTAGTTTTCGGGGAGTTCAGCCGTTCAGATTCTACACATCGGGATAGATCGTAGTTACTTGGTATCAAAACGTTTCTTGTTTCAAAATTCAATTGTAAAAACATATCAAAAACGGCGTATTAATAGTAATTTCTAAACAAGTTTGGTTTCCAAGTTGTCAAGCAGTTTGGTTGGTGGTTGTCACATGTTCGCATTGTTGAGTTGCAGTGTTGAATTTGGCGAACGGTGAGATTATTGTTTGTTTTTATTGAGATAAGTAAGTATACTAGTGCCACGAATTGGACAACCAACCTTCGAGCGAAGTGACTACATCTACATGTGGAACCGTGCAACGCACGGGTAACTATCTAGTTTTTTGTTTTGTTTCTATCATTTAATAATGATTAACAGGACGGTTTAATTTTTTCCGACCGACATAAAAAGCGTTACGGATATTGCAACTTCGAGTGTTAGGGAAACCAGGTGGTTGTGTTTGTTTGTATTTGGCGTTAAGATGAAATGTTCGTTGTTACGCTTCGCGATGAATGGCGTAAAATTAATCATTATCAAATGATCTGACTGTAGAACCGTAGTTCTACAGTCTGTTTTTGTTTAAATAAAAAATATTCAAAGTTTGGAGCTTCCTAAAAAGAGGAAACCCCAGATATGATGGTAGGTACAGGTATAATACAGTAATCGTATTCATTATTTCTTTATAACTACCAGTATTGCGTTTTGCTTTTGGGCTTTCACTTCACAAAACATTTTTTTAAATGGTTCAAATCATTGTATTCCTCTGCAGAAATTTGTATTATCTTTTGTAGCCACTTTTTAAGAGTGCTTGAAGAGCGCAAATTCACCGGGAATATGCACATGCGCGTCATTCTGGTCCCTGAGCTGAATATGACGCCCAACCTACTCAGTAAGTTCAGTGATCTGTTTTGTGATCCAATAACCTAACTAATGTACTGATTGGTTTAGGTATTTTCTTCTTTCCATAGGTGCAAGCGCAGTGAACATTCAGGTCACTGATCTGTGTAAAAGGTAGGTAGTATCTAAAATCCGAGGGCTGCAAAATCGCGGGGGGTTCATACAACTTAATGTTACGACAAATTTCATAAATTCCATTTTCCTAATCTTCATTCCAATTTAAAAAAAACCTTCCTATTATAAAATCACTCGGCCCAAAATTTTCTCTGTCATGATCGTCGCTAAATTCAGATTGATGTACACTAACTACGCATAAGCATGACGCGGGTTGGAAAAAATTTCAATTTTTCAACTATTTTAAGACCGATTACTACTGTTTTGACTCCTGATGTTTTGTATGTCCACGGCTTTTTGCCGGTTTTCCCCTTATTAGTAGGTATTCATTTGGGCAAAACCGAATGAAATTGTTTAGGATGTCTTGTTCAAAACGTTCGTATTTTTTAATGTTTTCGACAAGAAAACACAAGACGCGCTGAAAAACATCGGTACTTAACCTTCGCGTCCAATGGGACTAAAGCCAACCTCTCGAGAAAAAATAAATTATCAAGTGGAAAAAAAAGTAAGCAGCAATTTTGAGCACTTCGAGGTGGTTTTAAATGTCCACATTCCTTTATTCAGATATGGAATAAATTCCACAACAACGATCTGGAATAAATTATAAATTTTGGAACATTCCTTTTGCGTGAAATACATTCAAAAATCAAAGTTTCAAAAAGCTCGGTTTTTTCGTGTTTCGTGATTCTTCATGCCTACCTATCTACCTTCACCAGTAAAGCCAATCATTTTCTAGGTGGGTACCATCATTATAAATAACATCAGCCTTAAGAAACATATCAAAGCGTTGGAAAGAAAAATCCGTAACTATTTCATGGATAGGACATTAGGATGGACTCTTTTAGTTTGCCTGCGTGATCCACAAGAGCTTCATGATGTTTGCACGCATGACTCTTTCGTGAATCTATCATTGATTGCGATATTTCCTCCCTCTGGCTACTGAAAAATTGATCATGGTTGATTCCTTTTTCTTTTTTTCGCGGAGTAAAGTAATGAAAAGTCCATCAAAGGGCTACGGGGACGGATTGAGTTGCCTATTCGGTCGGATCTGTAGTGTGCAAGGCATTTTTGATCTTGAATCGCCCCTTTTTTAAAGGAAGCTAAAGGGCATAAACCAGTGATATATTAGGTCTGGGGCCGCGTTGAGTAGTAATAAGTTCTTGCCATGAATACGCGCTTGGGAAGTCTGTAGTGATTGAATCGGTGGCTTACCTGGTAATACTTACTGGCGATTTAACTGGTAGCTGCGTTTGCTGTCAGTATTATGTTTGGTCGTCCCAATGCATGTATAGGCATTAAAATTCTTTGACTAGATTTTCAAAAAGATAATGTCCCCTTTGAAACACTTATCAGTAACTCTCCCGTAATAACCTACTAAGTTTAAAAAACGAAAATAAACCATAGTGTACGAGTATATAATAACATGAAACTGCCCTTTACGACCTACAAAAAAATCGGAACACCTTTCTTACTTCATGCGGTAACGTTGACAGTTTCACTTTTACTTCACCCACTATCACAACCTCATCATCCGCGTTCATCACCGGGAAAACGGAGGAGGTGAATTAGTTCGTTCTTTAGATCAGTGGTTCTCAACCTTTCCTCGATCATGCCCGCCTGGCACCATGAGCATTTTTTGAGCCCCCCTCTAGGACTTAGACGATCCCTTGTGAATGTCATCGTCTACCTTCCTACCGTGTGCAAGGTTTTTAAGTTCGATCGAATGAATCAAAGAGTCAGAGAAATACAGCTATTCTGATTCATGTTGTAATTAAGCCTTCAACAGAAGTCAGTGACATGAATGTGAAAACACTCAATTTTGGAAACTCGATTGAAACAAAAAATGTTAACATTCGTGATACAAGGTACTACACGGAAATTCGTTAATGCGACATGCACCAGAATAGCAGGGTATTGAACTCAGCTGTCACCTTGGTCTCGTGATGCCTGTCTGCTCCTGTCTGTTAATATCTTCTGATCCTATGTTATTATTATTATCTCCTATTTTCTGACACTCTCTTAAGTGCGCTTGCGCCTCCCCAGGCGTGCCACCCAGATTGAGAACAACTGCTTTATATGGCAGTGAGGCAGGAGCGGGGTTGTTTTCGGGTGATCTCAACAAAGGTCGACCTTGTATAGATATGTAGGCTTATACTCGTAGTATCCATATCCGTAATTATATGATTATTCCACAATAAAACACTTTCGTGTAAGAGCCTCTGCATTGTGTGTAGGGACTATCGTTCGCATTCGCCTGTGCAATTTTCTTTTTAAATGTTCACTGTGTGTTTGTGATTATGTTACTCCCCAATTTCTGGTAGGTACTTGGATTAATGTGATATATTTTCCTTTCAAGAAAATGCAAGCGCATCGAGCTTGCGAATCACTAACTTTATATTTATGTAGAAGTAGATATCGACTTGTATGCCCTGAAGACCTAGATGCCAATCAGTGTTGGTCGACCGTCAATGGGTCCGTGGCAACTGGTAGGTATGAAAGGAAACTCCGCGTTAGGCCAGTTCCTACTGGAAGCGCAAATCTGGCCCAGTTCACGCCCTTTGCAACCGCACACTTTTGCAAGTGGACTACTACTTGATGCCTAACGTCCCATAATGCATGTACCTGCGGATCCCAGGATACCGAAAAGATAGAACATTCTAAAAGGTTGGAGGCTGACCTACCTAATGAAAGTGGAAGCCTCGCGTGTATGGTCTGTCTATATAATATCAAAGTTATAGATTTTTATGTGGGGGACTAAATGTCATGATTTGTAAATTGGAATCATGTCTAATCCTTTAGAATAACGAATGTAAGATGAAGATTCTCCAAGATTATCATGAAATATATTTATATTAGGTATTTTGATTTGGATTTCTTCATTTTTGTTCAATATTTTCTATAGGAACCGAACTTTTAGAATCAAACAAGGATGAAGGGACGTGAAGAAGGTTTTGGCCAGTTTAGTTGTCAAGTTCTCCTGAGTGTCAGTTGCCATTTGCTAGTGTTCACGATAATGGCTGAATGCCTCAAATGCATTCAAACATGAGAACAGAGAAATTTAATAAAATTGATCAAAAAATTATTTCTTTGATTAGTGTATTCCCCATCTATTGCACGATATAACCGATCAATTCGAGTCCGAATTTTTCCCAAAATCACCGATAACTGAGTGCACTTTCTTCGATTAGCCCACTTCGAATCGTCACGTAATAAGTACGTATTCTGATTCGGATACATCAGTTTGGTTTTCCTCTTTCTGAATAGATATTTTGATAATTAATTTTTCTCATCATAAAGTTTTTGGTATATTGATATCATTTTTCGATCGATGATGTTCTCAAGCAATTCGACGTTATTGCACGCATTCAATTATTAAAACATACATGAACTCATTAATTTATTCGAGTGCCAGGATGAAAAGACTGACCTTACTGAGAGGTCGAATGCAAGTGGGTTGACGATTAGAGAGCTTGGAAAGCAGGGATCTCTCAAACAGGACGCTTCACTCCATCAATCAGCTGTCAACACCTCAACCGCAGCACGATCCTCCTACCATGGCCTTCCCTCATCCCCCTATCAATGCACTATTCCCTTCCGTGTAGTTAAAAATGAACAGATTGATGAGATCCTAGAGTTCAAAAAGGTATGATTCAAGTCACTGTGGGACAGGTTGACAGGTGATCTCTCGATATAGAGGGACCGTAGAATTTAGAATACATAGATACCGAATCATTTTGATGCAGAGTTATGCAGTTTTAATGACACCTACTTCGCAGCTACTGACTCAAACTTGGAGACTGACTCCAACTCATGCATGACTAAGTTGGAGGGAGACTCACTCCAACTTATCCACACACCTAATTTGATTATGGATTCATTGAATGAAATATCTGGCGAGACCTTTTATTTTTCTATTCCGGATGGGGAAACCCTATTCCATTACGTCCTTACTACCTATTTTTTTGTGCCTTGAGTAGTAGGTAAATAGTGTCAGAACTGTCTGCTCCACGACAAGCCATAATTTTGGGTGAAAATGAATGAGGTCAGTTGGTTCACCAGTGCGTAGTTCGAATGAATGGAATCTGAGTTGTGTACGCACCCAGCGTCTTTTAAGGGATTTTCAAAATGGATTTAGGTTTTTTATGGGTTTTTAGTCCATGCCTGGGGGGCTTTGCGAAATTAGGTTGGCACCCGTTTACCAGCGTCTTGCTGTTTTGCTACACTCTCTCGATGTCCTGATGATGATGTCCTTACATCGAAAGTACTCGTCACCTGTACTTGACTGGATTTTCCAAGAAAGTGCCTAAACAATGATGGTATTCTTATCACTTTCGGAACTAACCCTTTAGATTTGTATACCTAACATACGATCGCAATGATAACTTACTGATCAATCATACATGTTCTCGCCCATTGATGAGACCTTGTACGCAATCTCTCACTCACTTCACTCTCTGACACTTTATTATGCCTAATTATTCGCACTGTTCGTGAGTTTTGACGAGCATGTGATGAGATTAAAACTCGCGACCTTAGCCGCTTGTCCCAATCGCTGGAAAGATGTGTTGCACTGATGAGGAATGCAGCCATGAAGAAAATGTCCGCCGGTACTAACTCAGTACGAAAAATCGCACGGAAAACTCTGGTACAGTAAATCATGCTAAGGAGCCCTATGAGGGGAAAAGAGCGTTAATATCTGACTAACATATTCCACTCTGGGCGGCACTAAATATCCCTGAGCCACCTCTCTCAACGCTGTCGTTGAGAAAAAGTAAAAGTTTTTCGGGTTGACACCAGAAGCGCTGGGTTGGTTTTGAATTAATGTTTTCGTTAGGGAACTTTTTCCTTTAGCAGTACAGTAGTGTCTCGGTTTTCCCTTTTCAGCCTCATACTCAAGCCATCCCTCCCAAGACACCCTCTCCCGGGCCGGACACCTTGAGGCGATACAACACAACCCCCGAACTTTTTAGCGGAATTACCATTTTCTCTTCCTAAACTACCCTTTTCTGTCTCGCTCCAACCACCGCTGTCACCTTATTTCTCCCCTCCGCGTTTTCTGAGAGCGAAAATCTGACGTTTTTCTCGCTTGAACTGTGAATGATAGAAGGACTTGAAAAACTCTGAAATTCCCCATTTTGCTCCCGAGCCTACCTAAGGTAGCGGAAGCTTTGTTTTCACTTTTGAGTTCCAAATATTATGTTTGTGTCTTCCGAAATTGAAATTTCCACTCGCATTATTCGTTTCAGAACTCCCTGAACAAATTCGGTTCCATGTCTGTCTGTCGGTTTTTCTGTCCGCATTTCTTGTTACAGCCATACCATCCAGAGTTTTCATCCGATTTTGTTCAAATTTTCAGGGAATATGCGAACGCGAGCAAAGGCCCCCTGAGGTCCCAAGTGAATTTCATCTTGATTATATAAGCGGCAGGTCCTGCACATTCACTTACGTGGGATTCACTAAATTTCGTTGTTACAGCCTTAAAATATAACACGGTGAAAACTAAAAAAAGTTGTATTCCATCAGATGATCTTAGAACTGAAATTCGGCGGGAAGATTTGTGATTCGCACTCGTGTTTCTTCTATTTGTTCCACTAAACCCTTAAATCGTCGTTGGGTTGAGTAACGGTTGGTCCTACGGTGTTCCGCAAGGTCTCGTTCGACGCTAAAAATTGTAATATATTTGAAATCACAAGTTTTCAGCTTAGCCGATATGAAAATTCCATCCCCTAGTTAACCTTCGAAAATTCCCAAATCAAAACGTTCAAACTCCTTATCTACTTTCTGTAGGTTTTTATACATACGTTCTATTTTCACCTGTTGTATCAATTTCAGAGTCAACAAAACGACACCCACGCGATACGGTCAATAACCTATTGAGGCCTAGGTACGGAACTCAATATTTTGTCGAATCAATGAACGATCTATGTAGGTACGTTGCAAAAAAATGATTGTAGCAATTTAGTTAGGGAGTTGGAACCAAAGATTCACTTCAATTGGTAGGTAATACCTACGCTACAGAACCTAACACTCCAGTAAATGGGTTGAGCAGAACGATGAAACCAGCAGAACTCCACTAGAGGCTTCTCTGTGCCTAATTTATATATTCCGAGATAAGGGACGTCGAGTACAGTCGGGTAAACCCACGATTGCACTCATTGTTTCTCTTCGGATATCAGAGGATCCCCAACCTATGTCTGCAGGCCGACTGCCTGTTGCAGTGTTAACGGCCCTATTCTCCCTCTAGACTGTACCATACTTCAGAGTAATGGGAGGGAGGGAGTCTGATTCATCCTCACTCGGGTAGCTCTATTGAGTTACAACATTCTGTTACTGTCGGCGTGGAAGCTTCCTAACGAAGCGTCTCTCAATAGGGCTGGACGAACGCACGAAAAATGAAGTTTCCCTGTTAAATCCAAATGAAGAATGTACCGACACTGAACGCCTTTATTTGATGAATCTGTATCTTGGTAGCCCCAATCTCGGTAATAAACAATAGTAGCCGATATGCTCATGCGTATACTGAAATCTCACAAACCCCGATCTCTCACAAATTCGTGCCTATGAATGTCCTCTGTATGGTTTTGTTGAAATTTAAAGAGGTAGTTGAATTCTGATCCAAAGACTGTTCTCGTAGAATCCAATCAACCATAATATTGGGATACTCGGAAGCAATGGGGAACTTGCATGGGTCGTAATTTTGCATTTTGAACCTCAAAATCTGATTGAGTGCCCTTCAAACACACTGGTGTCAATTTGCAGCTTGAAATTACGGCTGGTTTGCCCAGAA
>JAEMON010000010.1:23836756-23856396 GCA_030264115.1 Lygus lineolaris
TTAATGTTTTTCCCTCGCAAGGGAGAAATTTGAGTTTCACGAAAGCTCGGCGAAGGAGGTGTTTTAAAAAGGGTTTTGGTGTGAATTACCATCCTAAGCATGGGAACATTATGGTATATTTGGAATCAGCGTGAAATTTCCTATAAGAATCACAAACCAAACCGGTTAAAATCATTCTTTGAAAATTCGCTCATCAACTCATGCTGCATGAATGGAACATTTCTTTTCGTTCTACACTTAAGACCTTATATGGAGCGAACGCTAGATCTCCGCAATGTCTCTTCGGACGCTAAGAATTGTGATATATTTAAAATCGATAGAAGATATAATACCTTCCTATTTTTGAACTTTTCAAGGTAAGTCGTTTTGAAAATATCGTCCCCTAGTTTCTACCCCTTAGATAAGGCTGACGGTAACGCCAAGCTTCGGAGCACAATACCGGTATACAGAATGTCATTAATTTTCGACCATGGTAACTAAGCAAGAAGCCGCGGAAGGGCGGATGAAAAAAAAAATTGAGGATTTCTAGGATTCTCCGTAGGTGTTCTATTCTAAATCGATGGACAAATATGCCTTCCTATTTGAAGTTTTCGAACTAGAGCGTTTTGAAAATTGCATCCTCATGTCCTCATCCTGACTATTTGAACACTTTCATTTCATTTGACCATTGAACAGTTTCGTCTATTCATGGGGTGGGCGGCGAACCATGGTTTGTATTGAACGGTGGGCTGTATTCTGTAATGATGGCAGACTTTGCCTAAGGATACTTGCTCATATTGACGCTGCCATTCTTCAAAGTATATGGTATGTTGGTATTTAATATATACCATAGTATTTGTGTTGGTATTTGATATTAAACCAATAGGATATTCCAAAGTATGTCGGTATTTAATATATAGTATATAGGTACAAATAGGATATTTGTAGATGGGCGATCTTCACAGAAAATAATAAAACATTGTGTAATAATTTGCATCGTTTTTGAGCAAGGTCATAACACAAGGGATGAATATAAAAAATAAATACGAGTTTTGTCAAGTGCAATGAAAAGTTGCTGTATTCAGTTGGCATAAGAGATAAATATTTCCAGGGGTGTAAAACATGGATGGAGAGGGGAAAACAGCCTGGAGGGTGGAGGTAGAGTTTTGAGGAATTCTTGTAGTCCTGGGTTCTTGATATTCTCAAGGAAAGCTGCACTCGCTCGGGCAATAATTTTCATATCTCCCGGAAACTGATGATTCACAACGTTTTCTTTAGGCAGTTTTGGAACTTTCAGAGTAAAAAAGCTGGGGAAGGGAGAAGGGGGGTGAAACGGGATTTATGGTAAAATCCCCTGAGGAATTGTGAGAAGGTTTAAGCCTTTAAAATCTGGAGAGAGACTTGAATATACAAGGATTAAAACGGAAAGGATAGTCCGATGGTGCGAGTTCTACGCGAGACTTTGGGAGCTGGTTGGGGGACGCCGAAAGGCCCCATCTCGTCTTTCCTCCTTAACCTCCTTTCTCTGTAACATAATTAAATAAATCAGAGCAGATATGGTTGGCGGGGTTTTCTACTGGAAATAATTAATATTCCGTAGAGGATCTTCTGGATGAGCTGAGAATTTAAGGGGAGAAGCATGAAACGTGCAAAAGCAATTTCTTGAGATTTTCGCTCTTTCCGCCCGTGTACTTGAGTGAGCTTCACGGTTTTTCGAGAGTAGGGTTTTTATTATTGCCGAAGGGATGTTGAATCTGTGATGAGTAAAATTATTGTGGCCCATTTTGGTTCATTATATCCAATAATGGACCTTTGGAAACGAGCATGAAGTGCATTGTGTGTCATAGAAGGGTACATTTTTGTGTGACTCGCACAGGTATAAAAGGTGGAGTCCGCGTAAATCTCACAAGTGCACAAGGTACCAATGAATTCCTAACCGGCGGCCATAATTATTATCCCTAGTAGAGGTTCTGAATCCATTCTAGCCACATTCCCCGCCTCACATGGCGCAAAGGGCTGTAACAACCCTGATATCGTCGGGTTAGGAATCTCTGGATCTAAACGCATCTGGTTGAAAGCATTAAATCAAAAACCTTTCGGGAGCGGAAATGGAATCAGAAGTGGGAATCGCGTTCACGGGCTATTTGTTTTGCCCGTGAATCCCCTTTCGGCGAGCCTCCGTTGGTCTCATAGTGTGGTGCTTTTTGACTCCACTGTTTTGGTGAACACACGAACTACATACCCCGTGTTTGAGGTGTAGTTAGTTGCATGTGCTGGGGAGTGGAAAACTGTGAAACATGCTCTCCTCAGTACCACCTTTCATATCGAGTCTGTATCGGATACCTTTCATATCGTGTTCACCTGAAACACTACAATCGAATTGGAGGCCGCTGTTGGTCAACTAGTCACAAGCTGAAGCGAACAAATATGCTTTTCCATTAAGGTTATTGTCACAAAAGCATTATTTCAAAATCTCAAAATTCACCAACGTTATGTGGGGGAGGCTTCAGGAGTATAACTGTGCAGAACAACAATTTTTTCGGATGGTTTTTTTCGGACTATTTTTGTTCTGTTGTTAATGTTTCAGCCTACAACTTTTTTTTTTCTTTCGCAGCTCTATGTCCATTCTCAGAGCTAGGTGCTTCGTAACGAAGTGTAATTCCAATCTTTAACTACATACCGATATAATTACTCGTATTTGAATCAAGGAGTGGGCTAGGTAGCCCCTATCAATACCTAATAGGTAAATTAAATAATACTTCTTGAAGAGTTCCTTCTTTCTTTCTTCTTTTTATGGAGTTCGATGAGAGTAAAAGCTGAAGATGGTTACAATGTAAAATGAAGAGCTTTTCACAAACGTGATAATATAAATTATATAAATTATGGGCCAAATAATAATTTACCTGTGTTTCTCTGTCCTTTCATGCGTTCAAGTGGACTCCGTACCAAACTTCTAATCCAAATTTCGTGTGGGTTAACGATAAAAAGTTATTCTTGGGGCGAGAACTGGGTAGATGGTAATGTAATAACGTTAGACCCGTCACTCTTCCCCCAACAAATACGTAGCCTAGGCCCGGACCCCCTTCAAGCTCAGAGGGTCAGGGGATGTAAAATGGAAAGACTCTCAGAGGATCTGAAGGTGTATGGAATACGTGGAGAAGGCGAACAAGCACCGAATGGCGTTAGATAACATGACTCTCCAAAGGTAACTTTTTTCTCCTTGAGAGGAACACGGTCGAATTTCAAATTAAACTGGCACGCCTTCCTCTTTTTATCGCTCGTGCTTAAGTACTTGTCGCCTTTTTCATACCTGACACTTCTCTGGGACACGTGTGATTTGAATAAATTACGGTCCTTCGAGCCCGAAGACGGAGAAAAAAATCTCTTTGTCCGTCTTGACGTTTGTGGTGATGTCGTGGTTGATATTTGACAACTTTTTTTTTAAATTCGTTTTATCAACGTTTGGTATTGAAGAAACCATGAACAGTTTATTCTTATCATTGTAATCGAAGCGACTTTAGGGAAGCCTCACTTGTTTGAAATTTGTCTCCATAATAATCCAAAATGATACGTAGGTATCTGGTATTCTTTTTTCTAAAAATTGAGGTTTTTGTCTTATCTGGTCCTTGATTCTCTCGCATTCTAATATCCTACCTATAAGGGCCGAAGAAGGACATGTAAATATATATTATAACCATCTTCTGACCCAATCTTCTGGGATTACCTAAACATACGGCTGATTCAGGGAAGCATAGGCAATAGAATTATCATTAAGATCACATTCCCTGTCTCAATTATTTACAAGTCCTAGTCGTAAAATTACCTGTTTTTATCATTGTATACCTACTATAACAATATCCTATATTAATAATTTTAATCGCGGCTCGCGATAATACAATTTATTATCCTTTGGAAATTGCGACTTTGGCTGTTGTATATGGAAGTTAAATCATATTAATAATCAGGCTTCAGCTCCTGAACTTTCTACCGACTTTTAAGCGACGGCAATTAAATTTTCCTTAGAAATATCATCTTGAGCCAATTAACCGATAATCTCTGGTGCTCTTCAAAGGAATTGCTAATGATGGTGGGATAGGCTTCAAGGGTGGTAATTTATACTGAACGTGAAATTTGAGAGGTAGGTACGGGACAAATAAATCTTTGAGTATTAATTCGAATCAGGCAACTTAAGAAATTTATTAGAGCACCTACCTACTAATATTCATATCTTCACTAGCTTATAATGCAACAAATACCTCAACCCTTGTTTGATAAATTAATACTGAGATATTGAGGGCACAGTGCCCCGCTTGCAATATTCATTGGTATAATGATACCCACAATGTTCGTAAAGCCTATCGGAAACATTATTTATGTGTGATGTTAGCAGTTATACCAGTTTGTAGGTACCTACCTATTAGGTAGTAGATAACGAAACCAACTCTTCTGATTGCTTTGATTCCACCTCAGACGGATGACTTCTCCCATCTGCACTTTCTACTCTTCTAGAGGCCAACATTTTCATACCCATGTTCATGTGTCGTTCATCCATCTGCTTCCGAACTGAGCGTAGACAGGGTGGCGTAGGCATTTTTCTCTAGCTATTATCGAAGGCTTCGAAATTGTTTTTGCAGAAACAAATGTTGTAATGTGACAACATCTGTGAGGGAGGGGGGCCTCACACAGGGGCCCTTCAGGAAAGAGATAATATTATATTTCTGCGTTCCCAAATCAACTAACATTACTGCAAATTTAAACCAATTTCAAGAGATACTAGACCTATTATAAAACCTGAGTGTTACTAACTGGGGTATAAATTTTGAGCTGATTCCAAACACACCAGAAACATGCTATTACGTAATATTGTGAAAATGAGCGATTTTAGACTCTTCAAATTTAAAATTTGTCTTCTTTGAAAATAATCGTCAACGATCTCATACCTAGGTACCATCCTTTAGCTTCCGAGTCTACCGTAAGCCCGGAGGTAGCGTAAGCTTTGTTTTCACATAACAAATTTCTTTCGTTTGAGAATCGAAACATTCATTGTCCTCCAAAATTGAAATTTCCACTCGCATTTAACGTTTCAGAGCTTCCTGAAGAAATTTGGTTCCGTGTCCGTCTGTTGGTCTGTCTGCCCGCATTTCCTTGTTACAGCCATATCTTCCACAGTTGCCATCCGGTTTTGTTCAAATTTTCAGGGATTATGAGGGTAGGGTCCCTTGAAATCCCATATGAATTTCATCATGATTGAATCAACGGTACGCTCTATGCACACGCTAACGTACTTATTGTTCACGATTTTTGTCACATTTTGTCCGAACTGACAAACACCAACAAGATCAAGAGTTATGAATCTACACAGTTTTGATTCAATTTTTTATTTCAACTCCTTTGGACGCGAGGAATTTGCCATTTCCACTTGGCAGAGTATTTTACATTATTGACATTGAAAAATGATGAAAGTAAGAAATTATGATCATTTGAAGGTGGAAATCCTTACGAATCGATTGAGTTATAGGTACTTATAAGTACTGGTTTGGTATGTAGGTAAGTACTTCAAAAAAAGTGTGATCTGGGATCGCATCCTGGCCCTCATAATCTTAGTTCCGCCACTGCTTCTTGCGATTGAGCATAGGACAGTGTTGTGCGATAGATTCTGAGAAGCAAAAATTCCACATTCATGTGCATGCGAACGTGCGCAATAAACATCATATTTGGACTTTGCGCAACAATTGAGTGCTGGTTACAATTTGAATTTTTTTTAAATGGCTTTTTGAAGAAGTTAAGGGGGGAGGGGTGGAGATTATTAGCTCAGACACTCTGTTCATAAATATAATATTACGCTGAGCCCCCCCCCAGGCTAAATCCTGTCTACGGCCACGGGAGGAAGTTAAAACACATTTCGCCATTTGTATCTCTCGTATCTTCTATCACCAATTATCGGCTAAGCTCCTCAACGATCAAGACACAATCCAGGTTACCCATCAGACACGAGAAAGAAGTGACCCCCATGACTGTCTGTCCCACGCCTAACTGGATGCTGGAAAGACGCAGATGTTGGGGATGCTGTCTCGGATGGCTGGACTTGAGGGGGGAAAAAAACACCATACCATGGCCTGAAGGTTCGTCTTGGAAGACGTATGGGTATCCGGAGAGGGGCGGTATTGTTTATGGCTCATCTGTCATCCCCCCGATTAATTAGCTAATGGCTTCTAAGTAATATGAAAAGTTGTCCGGTATACCAACAGGGGGAAGACGGGAGGTGCCATCAACTAGAGAAGGATGGCGAGTCATTAAGTTGAAATACCGTTCTCTTGCCCGTCTTCTCGTTCCTCGCTCATGGTTACGCAGCTCACCAAAAACCTTTTGAAGCGTTCAAATCCTACTCACACTTAGTTCTTTTGCACCATTCTAGAGAATGTTGATACTTACAACCCCCGATTACACCCCAGTGTGCGGAACTATGTAAAATGAAGCGAAATGGGATTATTTAACGTTTCGCAGGCTCACTGATTAGACTGCGACAACTTGCTGTGTTTGCTTCGTCCCACGCCTCCTTTAAAAGTGAATTGAATAACGCGCATTTCTGCTTGGGCTACACTCCCTCTGGTGAACCGATTTTAAAATGTCAGTGACGAGCTATAAATGCAAAATAATAATTGGTCTTGTTTAGGGGGGGAAAAGGCTCGGAGACGATGTTATTCAAGCACATTGATGAGCACCGGGAAGGAATTTATAGGGGGTATTCCCCAACTTATAAATTTCCAGTAAAAATCGGGACTTTAATTTTTCTTCAATTTCACTTGTTCAGCGCTTCTGGATTAGCCAAATGGCAACTAAATCAATTATTAAATACCCTAGGTGCATTAATAATGGTGCTTTGATGCAAGACAATAGCCTATTCTCTTATTCACTTCTCACATTCCATCCTTCCCAGGTACCTGCTCCAAAAATGTCAAAGGTCCAAACCAAATGTGACGAGTGTACTAACCGTGGAAGTAGGAACTTCTTCCATCTCTTCCTCGACTCAACATGACTCAATCCTGTTCAAGTGGTTTTTCTTCTCTCTGGGCTTCTGTTAGAACCATGTAGTAAGGACTAGGAATTTCTTCTCTCTCCCTACTTTCATGGCTCTAACAAAAGAAGCCCATAGACAAGAACAACTTGAACAGGACCGAGTAATGTTGAGTCGAGCTCTGATGATGAGAACCCGTGTTCCGAGTCAGGATCTGATTTCGAGTTAGACTTCCAGCAAATTTTCGAAGAAAATTCAGCTATTACAATGGCTTCAAAATGGAAATCCGTTTTACACCATTCTAAAGCGATTCCTGAAGTTTTCACGCCAGATAATAATACCTAACCCTAGGATCGATCGAAAAAATACAAAATTTCAATTATAATAAAAGAAAGGATGAGTTGTTCGTTATGGTGAATTTTTAGAGTATCTACCTACCTTTAGGAGTGAAATTTTGGAAATTAATGCTCAAAAATGCGTTTTTTGAGGTTTTTCGTGAAACTTATCTTAAACATCATGGAAACATAATTATGATATACCTAATTCGGAATCATTGCAACATTTTCTTTAAGAATCTCCCACAAAATCGATTAAATGCTTCTTTGGAAATTAGCTCATCTAGTAGGTAATACTGCTTGACTGGAACGTTAGATTTTTTCGTTATTATTAAATACCTACTATGTCAGTAATAAATGCATTTTTTGTTTTTAAACGTTTTTTTAAAAACCCAGTCCTGTTAATACCTAGCGAATTTTCCAAGAAAATGAAGCTATTGCAATGGTTTCCAAATTTTAGTAATGCAAATTTTTGAAAATTTTCTCCATGGAAATCCGTCTCAGACCATTCTAAAACAATTCCTGAAATTTAACAGTTTTTCATATATAATGTGTGTGTGTGTGTGCGTGTGCGTGTGTGTCACTCCAGACGATATCTGACCCTGAAATCAAGAAAAAAATCCACAAACAAATTAAAATGTCAATAATGTCAAAAGAAAGGATGAGTTAGTGTCAAATTTTGATAATTTAGAGTCAAAATCGATAAAAGACGGGTTTTTGAGGTTTTTTGTGTAAATTGCCGTCGTAAACATAGGAACAATTGTATATTCGGAATCTGCGTGAAAGTTCCCATAAGAATCACCCACCAAATCGGTTAAAACTATTCTTGTAAAATTTGTTCATCAACTCATGCTGCATGAATGGAACTTTTATATTACTGCATCACCTAGGAAACAGCAATTTTACATTCCAAGCTATGGGTAGGCCCTGAAGCGGTCATAAAACAGCACAGAACGATTTTATCAACTAAAAGAAAATTAATTCCCGTATAAATTCCTTTGTTGGGAATATTCCTCAAATATAAATTCCCGGGAATTCGCCAATCACTGTTCAAGCACCTACTGAACTGTATCAATGGTGTAACCGGCCTTAAGGTATGTGAATGTTATATAAATTTTAATAGTACCGCTATTTCCAATTATTCTTGGTTTTCTGTGTTACCCAGTCCCTGAAAATTCCTTCTCCCCCAAAGGATTGCTATTGTATGAAACGTAAGTACAGGTGGTGTTCGAAATATACTCGTTTGACAGACGTCGAGTTCGCACTACCGCTCACGGAGGCCCCTACTGAAAGAATGAGAAAGGAGAAAATGCGGAACTGAAAGGCGTCTCGACAGCTCATACATCATGTTCTTATTCAAACGTCAATAAGTGCGCACGGAATCGGTTCAAGATGGCTTGGGTCCCGCCGTCAGACGCTCGTGCTCTTTACTCGATGAGTTTGGTCCCCTTTTCTTCACTTCATTTTCCTATCTCGCTCCAAGGTGAAGATTAAAACTCTAGTCCTTCTCACTCCGTGTACTGGAGGAGTCTGTCTTCTTATCAGTTGTGAATCATAGGTTAGGTTTATGGACACTAATTTAACTTAATTTCTATTCAGTACCTAATTTCTATCATTGATGTCGTATAAAAGCGAATAAACCTACCGGAGGTAAATAGGTAGGGAAACGTTTTGTTCGTACAAGAAAGAAAAAAAGGCTTATCTTCCAAAACCAAAATTCCCACTTGCTTTTTGTGTTTCAAAAGATCTCTTCACAATCTCGGTAAGGTGTCTGTCGGTATGTCTGTGGTTAGTTCCTTGTCCCGGGGAAAACTACTCGAAATTGAAGATCCAACCACCGATTATCAAGGATTGTGCGAATAAGCCTCTAGACGGTCCCATTTGAATTCCGTCGTCATCAGACCAATTGTATCGTGTGCGCATGCTAAACGTGGATTTCCTGAAACACTCCACGGAACCCATAAAAGAGATATTTTTTATTAAGTTGTGTTCCGTGGGTTGCTCAGTATTTACCTACCTAATGGACCGATTCTGCTGGGTCAGTTGGGGCCTGGTTCCAGGATTATTGCTTTTCAATTTCATATCGGTTGTATCATCAGTAACCACGGCACATGAGCAAATTTGAAATTTGTTGTCACAGGCAATTTCCAGAAATATTAGACCAATTTTGATTAATTGTTGAGGGATTGATTCGGACAACCCCTGTGAATCTCATCGCTAACCAAGATTGCTTTACATAGGTAACTAACATAACCTTACTTGAAAAAAGTACGGTGCTCTTCCGTTAGGTAACTTTTACTATTGGTACTCCCTCCCATCGATTGATACTTTTAAGAGTGTATATAATATAGGTAATAATTAAAAGGGTTAAAATAGAAAGAGGGGTTGGTGTATGAAGAATAAAATAACTCTTCTACTGGGACCCTAAAAGAGAGTGACCTAAATTCACAAGTCGAAAATGATTACCCTAATTTGCCATTGAATCTCGGATAAAGTGAGGTGAAAATTCCCAGCACTCGCGAGCAAGGTATCGTGCGTAGTATGAAAAATTCAATCATGAAAAAGAAAAGTTTTCCTTTTTCGGAAAAGCGTTGTCAAGAGAGCCACTCTCTGAAGGAAGGGAAGTGGTCGGCCGGTAAATGGGGTTTCCTCAAAACACTGATTCTCAACGGCGGGCAAGTGAATAAAAATGAAGGGCTAAGTGCTTAAGCTTCCACTGCCCTTCTACACCCTCGTCACTCCCATTCCATTAAAAGAGCTTAAAAAAATCTGTTAAAAATAACAAGATACCCCCGGAGAGGGTATGAAAATCGCTATCGGCTTTTGGAGTATGAACAAATTATCCGCAGCAGCTGGGATTAACGTTTTAAAAAGTTGTAAGCGTTGGAGGAAGATGAATTGAGCGAAGCGTGTTTTCTCTGACAAAACTTTCCTTGCATTATTACGTATTACTTATAGTAATGAAGAAAAGTTTTATTTTTTGTGAGGAGCCAATTTAAAGACAAGAATTTCATCGATAATTGTGAGAATCCTCTCACAATATCATAGTAAACCGGGCCATGGAGATGATGACGGAGCAGTCGCCTCGCTGAAACGACGGAGTGGACTACCAGAGAAATTGGGGGAAAAGTCATTCTACTTGTGAGCAGAAAAGTGATAACTTCTTCACTCCCTGAATCTGTTCGATGGGAATCAACCTACAAGAAACACTAGCCAGCCCTCGGTGAAGCCTAGCTCCAGGAAGAAAGACAGTCCTTTCAATACATTCAAAACATTTTTCATATCTGCTCATCCCAGGAACAAGGGGCTAACAACCATAGGTGAAATTTAGTTTAAAAAATTCCATTTATGCATCATGAGTTGATGAGCGAATTTTCAAAGAATAATTTTAACCGATTTGGTGGGTGTTTTTCATAGGAAATTTCATGCTGTTTCCAAATATTCCATAAATATGTTCCTATGTTTAAGATGGTAATTCACACCAAAAATCTAAAAAAAACACGTTTTTTAGCGAATCGTTATAGAATAGTCTGAAACGGATTTCCATGAAGGAAATTTCCAAAATTTGAAGCCATTGCAATAGATTCATTTTCTTCGAAATTTCGCTAAAATTATCTTAGAATTACTACCTCATTAACTTTCTTAAATTTCACAACAAGGACCTGAACAATAAATTAATAAGATAATTTTTAACCGTTTGACAATCCTGATATTCTGAGATAGTGCGAAACTCCTTTTGATTGACGTAAAAAAAGACAGATCTTAAGTAATTTCATCGCATTCCATTATTTGACCATACAGTTGAATTTCGTGATTTTTGGGTTGTGCTCTGGTGACACACTTGGTGGTCCCATTTAAAATAAAACGTATATAATGCCTTCATGAGAGTGGACGACCTGTTGGATGGAAAATGGAAAGCAAGTTCTCTGCAGAATAATTCCCTTCATTTTTACCTATGTTATTCAGAAGCAATTGTATTTTATTTGACTGTGATACGATTCTCAGAGCTTCATCCATTCAATGTGAATTAATTGATATATCTATTTTTTGAATTGAATTAAATTTGTGCGGCCAAAGGAATCTCCACTCTTAATTCCAAGGTGAAAGATCCAATAGGTACTAACTGTCAAGCCTAGATTCGGTGGCGAAACCGACCTACTGCATCATTGCTTGGTACCATAAATTTTGAGCTCCAATGAGAACCTACCTGTATCCGTTAGATATCAAGACGTCATGACCCATTATAAATACCAAAAGCAACATAAAAACCACCGTAACCAAACCAAAAACAGTGTAAACCGGGTTATTTCTCGGTTGGTATCTCCTCTCCACTCTCCCTCCAAATCAAATTTTCGGAATACAAATTACATGAACTGGTTTAGAATTGTGTTGTGAGTGTCCGACGCACACAATTCCATGGAGAATTACGATAGGTTGGTATTTTCAGAATGAACATCCTCCTAATACGAATTCCATAGGTCTCCATCCAACACGGAAACTACGAGTATTATGCCTATTGGTATTGAATTATTGAGACCTACGAAGAACAAAAGATTATACCGAAAATTTCACGTTTTCAATTCCTTGTTATCTGCAGTGTATACCTGTTGGGATGAAAAATGATCCTCTCTTGTATATACATACAATAAAATACCAACATCTCTTAGGAACATCAATATAAGAAACGGCTCATCTCTTCCATTCATTCCAAAGTTTACCAAGTTTGACAGCTTGAGCCAGACCATGAAGAAACGATATTTATTTGTTTCTTTAATCCATCATCCAAACTTTCTTTCTTGTCTACCTTTTTCTGTCTTTCTGATGCAAAGCGGAGGAAAAGTATGAAAAGGGTACAACGATGGGTGGAGAGGAGGTAGCAATAATACCCATTTTCCGACCTACCACCTGAGCTTCTTCTTCTTCTTCGCGGTAGAGGAAATGGGAGGAACGGCCTCTTCCGTTATATAGAGTCTTTGATCATTCTGAGTACGGTGAAGCCGAATCGGCTGGGGTTTCTCCTTCTCCTTTGAGCATAACTTGGTGAGAGAGCCCTGGGGTGGGGTGTAGACAGAGAGGAAGCAAAAACTAAATCACCAGAAAGGGTAAAAATGAGGGGAAATAGAACTGGATGACCCGAAGTTAGGTGGAATGGTAATATCTTTTACACACAATATCTCCCGTGGCTTCTGGCCTTATATGAACCCTCGAAATGGTCCTATTTATTAGGTCAGCGATATTATTTTCACATAGGACTTCTTCAAGTCATTTGTTTTCGGTATGAAAAGAGGTATATCATACGGTTCCAGAATCTCTATTGAGGAAAGTGATAGCGAAGGTTATAATATAAATACACAGTAAGTTTCAGATTAATATTCCGGTTGATTTTGATTTATTATTTTCAATAATGAACCTTTGGAATCGAGCAAAACAATTTTAGCCCCCCCCTCAAAATTTGAGGTTTTACGTTTCAAGATACGTAGAATCCAAAAATCGAATTAAAAAAAAAATCCGTCCGTCCACCGTACGCCGTCCACCGTACGCGGCACTTTCCGTAGTTACCATGGACCAAAATTAATGAAATTCGGTATACCGGAACCATTCGGGGTCTAGCTGTGCTTGGCGTTACCGTCAGTCTTCTTTAAGGGGTAGAAAATAGGGGATGAAATTTTCAAAACGCCCTATCTCGAAAATTTCAAATAGGAAGGTATATTTTTCCCATTGATTTAAATTGAACACAATGTTTAGCGTCGAATGAGACCTTGCGGAGCGTTTTAGGACCAACCGTTCGCTCCCTGTATGGACTTAAGGGTTGAACGAAAAAAAGAGCAGAAACACGAGTGTGAATCGCAATTATTCCTGAGTGGGCAAAATCTCCGTTCAAATATTAGTTGTTCAAAATGCAACTTTCTTTCGATTCCACCGAACCAAGTTTGTTGTTTACTTTCAGAAGCTTCCTTAGTTACTGAATTTCATTAAGAATGAATGATACAACTCTCCGAAAATAATAATTACAAGAAGGTACCTACTCATTGTCGCCCAGAGATGATTGTGAGCCTCGCGGTAGGTGGGTATTTTATGTCAATAGGATAGAGGGTTCAGCGCCCTTTTTTTTACATTTTCGACATTTTGAGTTAGTAGTAGTTTTGGATTCTCCATTCAAATCCGGACATTTTGATAGATCACACTTATTTTTTTGAACTTATGATACGCTGGAAAATGGAGGGAGAAGTGCCCGCTCCAAGGCGATGGAGTGTGGGAGCGCCTGACTCACCGCGCCTCCACTCGCCCACTCCATGCCCACCTCGCCCACCTAGTAAACACAAATCTTGCAGAATGCTCACGAAGTAAACTTCGAGAAACCGAATTTTCGCTCAAAATACTGCAAAACTGCGGCACCACTGATGTGTTACCATCCTTGAAACATTGGAAAAGGTTTGGTGACGAGAAGCCTCCTTCTTTTTCATATCCTTTCCGGAAAATCGCGTTTTTCTCAAAACCACGTTTTTCGAGGTACTGGTACATTTTTCTCATGAAGTACCAAAGCTATTGAGAAAATTATTTTTTTCCCCTGTAAGGGAAATCTAGGGGTATGACTGGAATTAAAAATATTGTGGAACAGTTGGTTCAGGAATTTAGGGGAGCATGTTTTGTAAGTTTGAAAAAGAGGTCTGCGGCCATGAGCTGCCATTGCTTCCCACATCCATTGAGAATTTTTTGTATTCCACCGGTAGGTGTAGACTGGATCTTCAATACAAAAAAAGAATGAAGTAAATCGGTCCAGTAGGAGCCGAGAAAAGTGTACCATACGCCATAAGGAATTTGTATTAAGTGCTGAACCCCCTTAAGAATGAATGATACAACTCTCCGATAATAATAATTACAAGAAGTTACCTACTCATTTTCGCCAAGACACATCATTGTGAACCTCGCGGTATTATGTCAATAGGATCTTTGTAGATGGGCGATCTATACAGAAAATAATAAACCGTCGTGTAATAATTTGCAGCGTTTTTCATCCGTTTTTGTCTTCTGGGTGAGCTAACTTCTCCCTTGTTCATGCTAGGGTGATTATTTTGGTGCATAGCCCGCTGGGTAATTGTGAGGATGAATGGCTGATAATGAACTTTTCTCCGGTTCATTGTAGAGTGAATAAATTTGGTACACAAACCTCTGGGGTGCAATTGAATAGTATGATAAGAATTAGTGGGTTGAGCCGAACAGACTTTATTCAATATAATATTAAAAAAGAAAATATATATTTAAAAAATACCTTCCATTAACTTGCAGTTTATTTGTTCAATCATAATTTTCATAGTAGGTAACTAATGAACATGGTGGTCCAAGGAAATAATTACCAGACTCGAGCGACGGACCAGCGATGGGATCCGTAGGTTGAGTGAAATAACAAGGTAGGTCAGACAGGACGGGATCATACCCGGGTCGCAGTTAATGCACTGTCATCGTCCCATATCCGGCCTTCCTTGACTCCAACTGACACTTTGACCCAGGCAAGGGACCCATATTTGGAGTCTAGGACCCGATTGTGAATCTAAAATGTGATGAATATAAAATGACTTCGCCAATTCCAACATCCTGTACTAAACTTTCCTAAGGGGAGAGTAGCACGGAGAAATAGTCATTAACTAGTACTAGTACACAATTTATTATCCAGACAAGAGAACTTATCAAGCTCACGCCTCGAAATAGGTATGTTAAAAGGACTCACTACTGGACTGACTAATCGACGAATCATCCTAGCACCCCGTACTCGTAGTCCAATTTTCACCTCCACGTATCGTACGAAACTGGGTCACCTCGATTGCGACATTCCAGAGCAACTACGCACGGGAAGATGAGCTGTTTGTATCTCCTATCAAAACCGCTGATAGCGCCCTCAGCTGGTCGGCTGGTTGGTTGACCAAGGCTCGTTTCACTGGCTTGGTTCAATCAGCGATCCATCACTCGGTACAATCCTTCACGTCTTTTACAAGTTTCACTGTGAACTACGATGATTCAAATGGCGTAGTCTTTGTGTATCCGTGACAGTCATTGCCAGAAATAACAAAACACACTAAAACTCGGATTAAACATTTTTGGTCCTGGCTCCACCAAGGACCACTCCTCTTCTTCGTAGGTACATTATATACCCAAAAACGGTCATTTCCTATCGTGTTGCTACCTAATAGAAAACTTGATCACGTGAATTTCATCAAAACGCCAAGTTGGTAAAAATGTTAATGGATGCCGAGAACCAACTAGACTAAAAATAGGATCTATCAACCATATTTCATCAATTTCGGTCTATTCTTTATTAAAACGAACTGTATGAAAATACCAATACCTACATGAAAATATAGATGATATTAAAGTGTATAAAAATGTAGAAGAAATACACTGCCAAGGACATGGCACAGAAGCTTCCTCGTGGCCTACACAGTATGTCACCATTAATTTTTTAGAAAACTAGAAATGACCGGTTCGCCATGCTCATGACGATACAACGCAGGGCAACCAAAAATCAAAATATCTTTATTTTTGGACAATAAAAAGCACGGGGGCGAAAAAGATTTAAACCCGCCATTTAACCTCACGCAACGGCTAAAATTCGCCGGAAAAAAAACAATAAAAATTTTATTGAACCGTGATGAAATTCATGGGTCATGGGTCAGCCCCCATCTACCCTCTGAGTTTGAGCGAAATCGTTCCATTACAAACTGAGATATCGTAGTTTCAGGGAACTCACGTTTGCGCATGCGCACACGCTACTATCCGCTGGCTATCCAATTAATAGGGCACAATTAAGGGGCTAAGCCGCACAATCTCTGAAAATTTCATGGTAATTAGTGGAGTTGTTTCAGAGTAACGGCCATGGAGCAAATTTCAAAATTGCGCATGCGCAATACTCATTACTGATACAATAGTGTCGAAATTAGAAGGTAATGGTGGCCCTCAACTACACATCAAATTTGAGCGAAATCGGTCCATTTCGAACTGAGAAATCGTAGTTTCAGGAAATTGATGTGTGCGCTTGCGCAAACGCTATTAGTGGTCTGATGGCGATGGAATTCATAGGGAACTCTCTAGGATCTAACTCGATCAATCTCTGAAAATTTCACTGAAATTGGTCCAGTTGTTCCGAATCTACGTCTATAACAACTAATTTCAAGTTTGCGCTTGCGCGGTAGCTATTACTAATCTAATCGTTACAAAATTAATAGATGATTGTCTCTTAGTCTTAGAGTCAGCCATCAACTATCCTCCAAATTTGAGCGAAATAGGTCAATTAGGAACTGAGATATCGGGGTTTCAGGAAAATCACGTTTGCGCACGCGCTCACGCTACCCATAGTCCGATAGCGATAAAATTCATAGGGACCATCTCGGGCATAACCCGCACAATTCCTGAAAATTTGATCGAAATCGGATCAAAATTGTGGGAGTTATGGCTGTTGCAAGGGAATATGGACAGACAGACACGAAACCAAATTCGTCCAGGAGGCCCTGAAACGCAATTATGCGAGTGGAAATTTTGATTTTGTAGCACAACATTTTTTTTCATTTTTAATGTGAAAACAAAGCTTCCGCTGCCTTGCAGACTCGGAAGCAATATGTTGGTTTTCAGTGTCACACCAGATAACAATTACGTAGAGCAAAATAAAATATCCTACCTACATTCGAAATTGGAAAATGAAATACAAATTTATTATAAGTGATGAAATAGTTACTGCCTATATGGAAGATTAGAGATGAAGGAGTGGTAAGAGTCGCTATAATTTTAGGGCTCCGATGTTTAGTTTTTTAATCGAGGTAAAGACTGTGAGAACTAGGGACTGGTTGGTGTTCATTAATAATTATTGGACTGCAAAAGTGAACTGCAAACTTACAGTAGGTAGCCGGACGGATTGTTTTTTCAAATTCTACTGAATTCGGATTGTTCTTGCTCAATTCCAAAGGTTTATTAGGTATTGACAGTCAATTTGCTTTGTTTCATCAGTTTCATCTGGGAAGATATTAATTGGGTTTTCAATTTATAATTCAATTTAATAAAAATCATGCCAGCATAAAATCAAATAATGGACTTGAACGAGCGCTTAGGTGAAGCGGCCACAGGTTTCACCAAAACGTTTCGAGCCAGAATCGTTTTAGCTTCTTGGCACAAATAGCTTCTTTTCTGGTGGAAGGCAGGGTGGAGACAACCGGGCTGTCTTGAGATGCATAGTCCTCCGCCACCCTAATCCTACGCGTTATCCTTCCCCATGGCGTCTCGTAAATCTGACTCTCGGAACGTATTGTACTGTCTTGACTTTTAGGAAACACACAGACATGAGCGAATATTATCATTCCGTCCTTCCCCTTCATCGATCGATAAGGATCCGAAAAGCTCTCGTGAGAAAAGATCTCGTTCTCGTTCCCTCAGACCTGTCTAACTTTAACCAGAAAGGTCGCCAAATTGCAGAATAAAATGTCTTAGAGGCATATAGACATGAGGTATGAGGTGATCGCTTGAGACTACATACGAAAAACTCGGTGCTGGGCCCCTCGCCTTGGGGCAAGCCCCCTAGAAACCAGGATACTATATGCGTGGAGCCTACGGCTGGAATTGAAAAAAGTTCCATTCATGCAGCATGAGTTGATGAGCGAATTTTCAAAGCATAATTTTAACCGATTTGGTGGGTGATTCTTATAGGAACTTTCACGCTGATTCCGAATATACCATTATGTTACTATTATTAAGATGGCAATTTACACCAAAAACCCGTTTTTTTTAGCGATCCCTTGGGGTACTCCAAAATTCTGGACAACGAACTCATCCTTTCTTTTGATATTATTGACATTTCACATTTTTTGGGATTTTTATCTCGATTCAAGGATCAGATATATCATGTTCAATGTCAGGAATCGTTTTAGAATGTTTGGGATTTTGTGGGTTATTTATTTACCGAGCTGATCCGATAAACAGAATAACCACGTGATATCCACACTCTTCCGGACTTGTGACCCGGCTGCTTCTTGATTAACATAATATGAAATCTATCTTCAAGGAGGCCAAGTTTTAGAATGGTCTGAAACGGATTTCCATGAAGAAAATTTTCAAACATTTGCATTACTAAAATTTTGAAGCCATTGCAATTATAGCTTCATTTCCTTCGAAAATGCCCTATCAGGGAACCTGCTTTATTTAGCCACTTGCTGGATATATAAATGAGAGTCTAGCAGTTATTTTGCTGGGTTGGAAGCATCAAATGCGGGGCAACCAGGTTGGCGGCTGAAGACCAACCCAACAACTTATTTACTTACGCACTCTCAGAAGGGTTGGAGAGGAGGAAATTCGCAACATAAGAGGTGGTGTGATGTTTAATAAATTCACAGCTCTCCCACTAGTGGTGAACGATTTTTTGTGGGGTGAAAAACGAGGAAGTTATAATCTCTATAGCAACGCTTAATTGTACTCAAGTGAAAAGCATTAGAAAACTTTCGTAACAAGATTCAGTCCCTCAATGAATTTTGTTCCTCGATACTGTAACGTTTTCAGGTCCCCTGCTAAAGAAAATTATGGAAACACGAAAGCCTGAACGCCACTCTTCCTTATTTCCTGGATACTTCTCTTTGATCAAACACGTGTTATGAAGAATATACTCGTATTGTGCGACTCAACAGAAATCATTCAGCAATGCACATGAATAATAACCAGCTATAGTGAATATTATTCTCAATATATCGAGATACAGACGACTGACGATGAAAAAAACGTGGAAGGCCATGCAAAGTATTATTTTGAAAAATGGTGACGTAGGTATTATCTGCATATTCCCTCACGATATTTCTTATATAACATTGGGTATCTGTGAGGGAAGATGAGGTTGACAAGTGGTGGCCTTCAAACATTGAACGTCCGAGTTGTTTCACAATAATGGAAACCCAACTTGTCTTGAAGAGTCGGGTTATGTCGTTCGGCTTTTTGCCAGGAATATTACTATGAAATTAAATACTTTATTCACTGACGCAAACGACCATAACGAGAATCTCTACGTCAGTGACCGTCCAAACTGTCTCCTGAGCCCTCTTCCCATCATTCCTTTCCGACAGATTAAATGAAGCAATTTATATATCTTGCTACAATTAGGATTACATAACCATCCCACCGCCTTCTCCTTAGGTATATACATAATAATATATACCATCGAGACAAATCATTTTAATAGCTTGACTTTATTGAGAGAAAATCCGTCATAGTCTATCTAGTGCATGATACTACGAGTATGTTACGTTATTTTGATACTCATCTTAGTGTCGTGATTGTTATGAATAATA
>JAEMON010000010.1:23886702-23899664 GCA_030264115.1 Lygus lineolaris
TTTTTCGTTCTTGCACGAATATAATATATATTATAGCTTCCTACTTTCGGTAGTGAACAAGCAATATTTGTGTTTCGGTTTATTGGTTATCCGGTAGGTACCTAACGCAACTCGGCACTAACTTATTGAACACACGTTGACAACCACGAGGTAGGTATACCTAGCTGTTCATTGATATAATTAGCTGTTCATTGATCCAAATGGAAAACCTTGGATAATATCCCTGTCTGGTTAAATACCTACCTTTTTTATTATCTACGGACTCAAATGATTCATGTGTGATACCTAATCGTGGTCTGTGCCTAATTAAGAAGTTGCTACCTATATCTACCTATTTATAAACATTAACCTCGTTATTTCTGTTTGGGGTTGCCATTAGTGAGTACGTGTATAATACGGATTGGACAGTATAATGAAGTCAATTGTATGGTGGTGTGGTGTGATGGTGGGCTTGGTGTTAGCTCTAGTTCCAATTCTTTTGGTTGAGCACTCTCTAGCGGCATCTACTGATGATTGTAATTATCGTTTAGGTCCCGGTGAGGAGTGCCTTCCAGATATTGATTGTTGTGCTCCAGGTCTCTACTGTGTACCGTCAGCATATGGGTATTACCAGTACGTGTGTGACAGTGACTATTACTAACATATGCATCAGAGTAAATGAAGTTCTTCTCATCGTAATTTATCTACATCTTATCCATTCCCGAAACGTCCGCCTTCTAACCAACATTATTCGTCATCCGCGAATCCTTTTGTAACCATTTTGAAAAGTCGAAAACAGCTGTGCTAAATGAGCAGCAGGGGGATTAAATTAAACAGTTATACAATGAAATTCCAATTCAACATTCCTACCTTTGATGTAAGTACCTATAACAATAGAACAAAAAGTTTGAAGAAAGTAACTTCCTCCATGACGGAGGCAACAAGTAATGTAGCATCCTCTTCTGCGCCATTCTGGGTAAGAAATCGGATAGGTGATAGCGGATGTTGATACGTGATAGCGTATCGATAAAAGCTGCCTGCTGTTGTGGAGTGTTGGATCAGTTTATTTTCATTTCTTCCTGACAAGCTTTTTTGTGGGCGTGTTCCTCTGAATTCTTCCTCAGTGTTTGAGGTTCGTGCGTAAGAATTTCAAACAAACCTATCGGGAATCCCTTCCAGTAGGTATATTGTGTTTATTTGAAGTGACGAGAATAACATGGACGCCCATAGCGCTAGTGGAGCAATTCGGAGCACATGCTTGTGAGTTGTAGAAGATACCTAGTGATTTAGCATCTAATTTCCGACACTTTCTCTATCAACGTTCCCTTGAAGAGTAACTCACGCTATTTCTCTAAACGTGTGACGGGAATTTCGGTTGCACGAAATTGGTCGTTGGTGTCTCCTGTAACCAGGTCAGAATGTCCGAGTATTGGTTGATAAGTGCCCCCGGGGAGGGATCTACACAAAAGACATGGGAAACCTTGAATAATATGACATCAAAACAGAATAACTTATCAGAGAACTTCAAATTCCATATTCCTGACCTCAAAGTGGGTACTTTGGATCAACTCGTTGGTCTTTCTGATGACCTTGGCAAGATCGACGGGTTTGTGGAGCAGGTGACCCACAAAGTGGCTCAATACCTCGGAGAAGTTTTAGAAGACCAGAAAGACAAATTGCATGAGAACCTTATGGCGAATAACATGGATTTGCCCGCTTATGTAACGAAATTCAGTTGGGACATGGCGAAATACCCCATCAAACAATCATTAAGAAACATAGCAGACATCATAAGCAAGCAGGTGGGTCAAATCGATGCTGAATTGAAGGTCAAATCTTCGGCGTACAATACCTTGAAGAGTACTCTGCAGAATATAGAAAAGAAACAGAGTGGGAGTCTGCTGACGAGAAATTTGGGGGATCTTGTGAAAAAAGAACATTTTATTTTGGATTCAGAATATTTAGTTACACTGCTGGTCGTGGTACCAAAAATATTGGTTCACGATTGGAATAACAAATACGAAAGGTTCTCCGAGATGATCGTCCCACGATCCAGTCAGGTGGTAAAAATGGATGACGACTATGGGCTTTTTACAGTGTCCCTTTTCAGAAAAGCAGTCGACGATTTCAAGTCCAAGGCCCGAGAGAACAAATTCGTTGTTAGGGACTTTACATATAACGAAGAGGAAATGGCTGCTGGGAAAAACGAGATCTCCAAACTTAACACTGACAGGAAGAAGCAGTTCGGGCCACTTGTACGATGGCTCAAGGTCAATTTCAGTGAATGTTTCTGTGCTTGGATCCACGTTAAAGCACTGAGGGTATTCGTTGAGTCAGTCCTTCGCTATGGCTTACCAGTGAATTTCCAAGCCATGCTCCTTCAGCCCCATAAGAAATCCACTAAACGACTTCGTGACGTTCTGAACCAGCTGTATGCTCATCTTGACAGCAGCGCCCAATCAGGTGGTGGAGCGGGAGCTAACAATGACAGCGTGGACATCCCTGGACTAGGATTCGGGCAGGCTGACTACTTCCCGTATGTCTACTACAAAATCAATATTGACATGCTAGATTCCAAATCGTAGACTCAAAAATATTATTTAAAAAAAACAAGATAATATTCTGCGCAGCTACATGTGTAAAGTGAGGAACTTGCATGGCTTCTTAACTGACTTAAAAAGCAGGAAGGTCTCTCTATTTAGGTGTGTGAGGAGACGACCTTTCTGTTATCAATTAGATAACTAAAATAAACCGTAGTTAATCAATTAGACAAGATCAAAAAGTGGTAGGATCCCCCGTGTAGGCAGCCCTCTACTGAGCACACTACTCAATTTTTGGAAAGTTGTAGGATCCGAGTAATTCAAACACCATGTTGATCCAGTCGCTGACGATCAACTGTATACACCATCAACTAAGAGTGACTGTAGACGGTAGGTACTTCATGCTTGCGCGACATCATTGTTGTGCTGCCTCACTTCCCAAGCATTCTACCTATATACCTATATAACTAAATATTTTTTATCTCCTGTACAGTTTAGTTAAAGTTGATTCACCAGACCCATGCAAGTTTCCCACTATCTCCATTAAGTCCGCTGTTTAGCAGGAAATACGCTTGGTATGGAAATAGAGTTTACTATCTATCTGCAATGCTAGTGTCGGATCGCGCTTGATTATCCAGTAGGTTCACACTTAATTGATTGTTAATTTATTCATGTACAGACATGTAGTAGTGCCCCTAGATAACTTCATGACAGTGAAATAAATTAGAAATCTCAAACCCATGTATTTTGTTAGGACGGAATGCTATAAAAACGGTTAAGTATTAGGTATGCGAAAGAATTTTTGTTTAGTAGGTATTTTTTAAGTAATCTGTTATGTAGGTGAGTACATGGAGAATACTAATTGCGCTCGCAACATCGGAAAATTAAATTAGCGAGCAAAACAAAATAATATTTATGTAGGTAAACTCAAATGAGGGCTTTGTGTAATGAATCGAGACATTGAAAGATTTTATGCATGGAAAATTAGTTATAATATTATATATATTAAGAATCTTCTTCCATAACTTCTAAACTAAAAAACTGTTTAGGTTGGTAGGCACCTACCTAATCTAGATTTCAGCTTTTTACTCACCCCCAGTTAATCATTTGGGTTTACCTACTACTTACTACTTGTACAAGATGTCTACACTTTAAGATCTGAGTCCTTGGTCAACCATCTTCTTCAAAGAAAGTTTGCTCGAAAGAAGTTGGGTAGGCATAAATATCTATTCACCATAAGGCATAATATTATTATTATCTCCACCCAGTTTCACGGAAGAAAGTCTGCGTTTTTAGCCAAATGTTGATGGAAACCTGTAAAGTACGAGTAGGTTTTTTTATCAAAATAGTATCGCACTTGGAATTTTTGTCAAGTTTACACGTTTTAATAGGTCGGTATTAATTATAATACCTAATGGATAGTGATTGTTCCTCAATGCAGTCTTCTCATTATTACAGTATTCGATGCAGTTACATTATAAGACAAAATATACTTACAATATAGTCTGCTGCAGGGGAGCAATGACCTCAATATTGGCTAGAGTGTGTACGAGTACGTAGTAGAGTTGCAATGTTGCATTGTAAATCTATGCAGTTGCAGTAGGTTTCTATCATACTTTTTTGGCAATATATCCCGATGAATAAAACTTGAACCCCTCAAAAATATTCGCCCTTTACATCCAAGCTTTAATTGGAAATATGGAAAATTATACCCACTCTCCCAGTTCACGAACGTTTTCCATGCCGTTACTAACTATGATGAAGAAACTAACTATGATTGAAGGGGGACATGATGCCTCGATAGTTGTACTTGATACAAAAAAAATTCTATTCAATTCTTTTTTTTAGTTTGGTATCGCCGTTTCGTTCTTTCTTTTTTGAAGTACCTGTTATGATTGAGTCACTTATGTCGTTAGTTCTATGTCATTTTTGGGCTGTTTGTTTCCTCTTATTATATTGTGATGAACAGTTAATCGTATTGAATCTATTGCCATAAGTTTATAGTCTTTGGCTGTTGAGTTGTTCTTGTGATGACGTGCTCATATTGGAAATTCACTATGAAATATTATAACATATTATTTATCAATATACAAAGTGCATAAGTATTCAGGTATTCAGCGAGTGTATGTTCGTTGCCTCTTTCACTCAAATAAAATAAGTAATTGAATTCTTATCTGAAATTCATATTGAAACTTGTTTTATTAGATTTTTTACAGTTGTACCCACTTTACTTTATAGCAGGTCAGTAGGTAATTTACTTGCGCTATTGCTATCCAAGTTCTCCTTCTCTAATAGATCAAGGAAGAAAATTTCATATCAAAAACTGATTGCATACAAGTCCGCAACTCAGTGAGACGTTTTCATGTCTCCCCGCGTGTATCCCCCTCAGCTTATCTCTTTCCCTCTCAATAATACGCCTATATTCTCCTCCTAAAACAATAAATGCATAATCTGATTCCCTTGGTTACTTTCATCGCGGGTATCTTATTATTATCTCATTATTTTTCTCTTGAGAATTCTACTCTTATCTCGATGGATCTGATGAGTTGCTGACTTGTACGCAATCAGTTTATTCATTTCAGTCAGCACTCGCCGAATTGAATCCTTACTTAATTCCTTAACCAACCTAGGAGTGGATCTATAAATCATTTGGGTGATGGGGGGCATTATAATATGTTATAATTTTTAATAAACACGAAATGCATAATAAGTGGGTAGGTAAGTAACAAATAATAAAATTCAAACTTGAAACAACAATATTAGCAGGTGATAGTAAGAAGTACAAAATTAGTGGGAAGGAGATTATGAGCCCACTGTTTCCTTGCTTTCCTAGAAGGCGATTTGGAAGATGTTTTGGAAACTACATTTTTTAGGAATGACTGGTAATCATCTTTGAGTGAGGAAAAAACCATTCAAAGGTTGAAGTGGAGCCTTCGCTTATGCTTGGAGATGAAATCGTCATCATTCCTGTTGGTGGTCTAAGAATTAAAGTGTGCGCATGCGCAAAGGACATGGCAACGAAATTCGTAGGAGGCTGTCTAGGAGTTAACCTGCTCAAGTTTAAGTATGTGTAGTGGCGATTGCTGATCTAAGTTCATAAATGAACATCCACGAGCTACTATCGAACTACCTTCGAAATTTGAGCGAAGTCGATGTTTTAATTAAATCACGTTTCCGCATGAGCACACGGCGGTGCCACTTGTCCGACGGCAATGAAATTCATAGGGAACTGCATAGGGGCTATCATAACCAGGACAATCCCTGAAAATGTATATAGTGCTTATCTGGTGTAATGAACCGTTTCCCGTGAGATCGCCGATTCGAAAATGATGCGATCAGTCTCTTTTCACATCGGGCCGTCGGCGATCCCCTCTTCACCCGCATCCAAGACTGAAATCATTAGAAGAAAAAATGTTGAACCTCTCTTTGGAGGACAGCTGATGAAAGCTGCGACGCCGGGAGTGGCAGACAGACGGAAGTACAGCATGGAATGGTTGTTTACTTTACTTTTACTAGGTATGTACTTGTATATTTATATTCTTGCCTAGAACAGACAATACCCTGAAAAGCAAAGATCAAGGCTCAAGGCTGTACTTTCATTCTGGAAGACTTTTTTTTAACTTCTTGCATAAGTATAGGTGTGGAGCCAAGCATCAGTATCGGGGAAGCAATTGTCATTTAGCCTAATCAATCAAAACATTATTGTCGTTGTAAGTATTTTTCTGAGTAAGGGGTTTTGACGAAAAAATGACCGATTAACTTCATTTCCTACAGTTTTATTATTAGAACAGCACAAATATAATTATGAATACATCTTGAATCGATAGTAGAATGAAGGCAAAGATTGTTGCTCAAAGGCAGTGAATCATGGATAATGAAAAAGATAGTGAGTATAAAGTACTTTCTTGGAGATGTAGGCCAGTACAAAAGTTAAATCTTGTTACCACAATATCACACCAATAAAACTTTTTGTGAAAGTCTTTATTTTAAATACGGTTAAGTAACTATAATTTATTACACTAGGTGAACGTGAACTTGTTTTTGCATGCCTTACTTAAGAGACACCAATATTACAAGAAATCATTACGTAAATTAGGAGACACGAAAGAGAAAAATGCATCAGCTTGGATCTCTGCAACCTTCCTTATTATTGCAGTTTATTGAGTGAAGACATTTTAGAATATAGTTTTTACTAAATTAATGAAGAATGTTGAAACGAAACTATATAAGTTAACGAATTTTATTCTAGTAACAGCTACTTTACGTGGGTGTATTTGTCTTCAAAGTTCAAGTTTGGTTGTTCTGTCTCAAAATTTCACTAGCTAATCCAGAAAATATTGTAATACGTCATTCGGAAAAAGATTTTCTTTTGTTAATTTTGATATGCATTTTTCATTCTACGTCCACGAAATTTAGAATTTCATTACTCTTCGAAAAATAGGTAGCCACTCATTTTATTGGAGTATTGTACTGTCTGCAATAATAAGGAACGATCATAGACGAAAGGCACCAATCTGGCTAAAAAAAGTTCAAGTCAGTATGTTGTCACTCCGAAAAATCAAAGTTCCAAACTGATGCTCTACAATAATTGGGGCATTCCACAACATCTTGTGCAGATACAAAAGTGGGGGTTATGTTAAACTCATTATGTACAACGGTTACCGATCAACATAGAAGGTTGTGATTCAGGTGATGTTCGACAGACATTTATGACAGAGGACCAGATTTTTAAAGAAGTGTTCACAACAAACCCTCAATGCATAACATTAACTGTTTCATGTAGGTAAATCTTTGTAGTCTGGTTAAATATTCTTATACGAGAAAGAAAGTATGTAAGGTATGTGCGTATCCCATTGAAAGACGAATTGTAAGTTCGCTCATGGATCAATAAAATTACCTTATGCCTAACCGCATAAATTTCAAGATCTGTATCCCTGAAGATGAGAAGTCCTCCACTGCAAGTATTGGAAAACGTTCATTCAGTATACCATACTTTCCTGACCTTTCCAGGATTAATTTAACCACCTTATTCTTAATCGAATGCCATTACAGAACAAGACAATTTTTGAGATGTTCGGTAAGTACATTATCCCAAGATAGCTGTGTAATGTTCCCAATCAATTTCTCATCATCAGCTATTTGCCTTCACTAACCTAATAGTTTGATTAACAGAAAATGTCCGGCAAATTCAAGATTTTGGGAACACACGGAGAGCATACACTTTTATATTATTTTGTTTTTATTTCCAAATGTAAATTCACAAAATGAAGTACCTACTCAATAACCTACATCAATACATATACCGCATTGACTGTATATGATATTATGAACTAATGACGAAGAAAAGTGATTCGACACACAGATGAATATTTCTTGAGAAACTTGTACACAAAATTAAAACAATTGGGCAGGAGGTAACATCAACTACAATCCATCCTAAAACTGAAAGAAGATTCGATAGTGGAATGCCATTACACACAATTCCTTCTTGAATTCTCATCAAACAAAATAGAAGGTTATGGTGAATCAATAGCTACAAAGTTAACAAAAATGAATAATTAATAACCGCATTAAGTACAAAAAAGTATTGCTCAAAGTGATTAATAATGCTAGCATTACCATGATTATAATAATGAAGGAGATCCAAATGTATCTTCAGACCCTTCTATCACAGAGTTGAGTGCTTTTTTTTCTTTAAATATAATTGTATCTTTTGTGACCAGAACGAGTGCAATACAGTATAATTTATCATATATTTTACTCGCAATAAAAATCAAAGCAGAACTAACAGAGCTCTCGAATTTTATTTCATTTGGTCAATAGAAACTAAGGAGATATCGAGATTGTTAATGAGTTTTCGAGATTATAAAATATAAGATTAGGTATGGAAGTATATAACGCACAAAATATATCACAGTGCAAACCTGTGGAAGAGAGTGTTTTATTGCAGCATTTTGACAACATTGATCTTACATTGCTACAAATATTGTTACTATAATATATTTTCATAATAATAGCCCTTTCTTTTCGATACTTGACTGATGATTGCTTTTATTTACTTTTCAAAACGAAAATGAAAATTCGAGTTTTTTTTTTTCTTTCGGTGAAGCAACTTTACATAGAGAGTTGGCCTTAATTTATTTGCTAATGATTATACAATGCTGAAGGCAATCCCGGTGGCTGACTTGTGCGAATTCCACTCTTTAGTGTCACCAGAAAACACCAGACGAGTTTTTATTCGAATATTTAAAACGTAAATAGCGAATTTTTCTAACTACTGGACGTGTTTGATATCAACTATCTAGTGTGGTAGGTAACAGATCCTGTGTATAAGTTCCTTTTCATTTTGTGGTGGGAGGGGGCTGGATTCTAGGATTTTATGCATTGCTCTCTATTCAACTCTTGCCCCCAGTTCATCAAAGCTTTTGAATAATTCGGTAAATACATTGAAAAAGTAAGAGGGATGTTGGTTCAAACCTGATTTGTACGTTGGGTACCCAATTAGGTTATTGATATTTTCCATGTTCCTTTATAACTTCAGTATTCGTCATAAGACCTGACTACTCACAGCTTCTTTCAACACCTGACAATAATTATCGAAGGTGGAAGATTCCGAGCTGTTCAGAAAAGGTTCTAGAGCTTGAAAGTGCGAACATGCACTTGAGGTTATTAGGCAAAGTAAAATGAGCCACCAAGGTACTATCTACTTAAAAAAATCACTCTTAATCATTAAAGGATAAAAGCTCCATTAATAATAGCCACTAACTCCAATGGTGACTTCGTCAAATTTCTTTATTGATTGATACTAAAAGAGTATTTATAAGGTACCGACGTGTAATGAAAAATAGAAATGAGAAGAATAATAATAATAATAACAACGATAAAACCATGAAAAAAGGTATATGCCCATCTAGTGTCAAACACGTCCAGTAAAAGTTGCATTCAGAATATCAACTTTCTCAGTTAAAAACATACACTAAACGAAACACGATGACTTACCTGCATCACATTGACAAAATGAATGTACGAATATTCTTAGGTTTATTTATAAGACGTTTCATTCAGGCGATCAGTTTTGAAATTCCTAGGCGTTCACTGAATACAGATCAATCACAGAGTATATATTATTCAGATAATGTTTAAATATATATGTATCTGTTGTTTACTATCTGCTAAGTACCTACTTCGTTAACTAAGTTAATACTAAAGCTAACACTCATCAAGTTCATTATTTCTAAGTGCAGGGGAAGAAATACGTAGTTTATTCGTACGTAATTAGAACAATTTTTGGATCACTTTATTGCTTGTTTTCCTACTCTTCAGGACGTTAGGATTACACAACTGAACTTAAAAAATTTCTCTTTTGTTTACTTAGAAACAAGCATCATGATATGGAGTTCGTAATTTTACAAAAACTAATGTAAACTGTATTTGTGAAATTCGGAAGTGGGAACCGACTATACCGAAGAAAATTAAAATTTAGGTGGATATGGAGTTACCATACTACTTTAAATATGGTTGAATTTTAAATAGGTAGTAAGTTCTTGCAATTAATAGTTAAAAGTTACTACATACTTATAATATTTTTAAATCACATTTTTGCGCTTTCGACTGATTGTGAGGGGCATAAATTTAAATGTAAATTAACAAAACTAAGCGGAATCCAGAAGAAGGGTTATGGAGGTATATACAAAATACCATCATGAAAAAAGTATACCCTCCAGCTCTATACTCATCCAGAAGATAAAGGAGTTAGAACGAATCACAAAACTAAGAATTCTGAGTTGAGTATTTTTCAATTCTGAAAATCACTGCATTAAAAGCAATTAGGTTCAATAAGTAAGAATTTCATAAATTAACATTTTACGGAACTAGAATCTATTTTTTGGATTAGGTAAATATTAGAATATTTACACACTTGTAAATAAATTCTGATACATTAGGCTGTCACAAGCTTACTCAAATACAGGGTACGACATTTCATAAATACAACTAGCTCTACCTGCTCAAAGATATAGCATAGGAAGAATGCATGGTGAAAGGACTAGGAAGGAGAATTGAGAAAAAACAATGAAGGTTTATCTTAGCTACCCGTACTGAGAATTTTAGAACTTTACTTTTTTTTAGAATCCTGATTGCAGAACGACTGAACGTTCGAATGCACAGGCATATTATGTATATTCGACTAGATGAATTTCAGCGGATTGTTTGATAGGCACCATATGGCCAAAAAGAGTGTAGGTACAACACTAACCTCTTGCATTTTTTGAATTTTCATTATAAAGTACAGACAACTTGATCGCAGCTTCGTTTGTTTACTAGAGATTGGAATTTACCTGCCTTTTTATTTTGTAGGACCTAGGACCTAGTTAGTCTTATTCGGTTTTGATTTACATTCGGCTGAGGAGAATAGTAGTATGGCCACCTGGAACTTTGATTCCAATCTCGTTGTCTGTACATCACGATTTGATACATCCTAAGATAAAACTGCCATCCAATGTATTGGTACCTCCCTATGTCACAAATTATCATTTTCGACATTCGACATTTTGACACGTTGTTATCGCTTTAGATGTTATAAGTAAATGAATAAGTGATCATAACTAATTGACCCATTCGTCAGAAACGACCAACGTTTCCTACACTGTTAAGTGCAGGGGGTTTTCCTTTCAATAAATCATTCATTTATATTTTTCAAGTATTCATTTGAAATTATAAGTTCTAAAAACATACAGTTTTTAACATAAATATATATTTACCGGAAGAAAAATGGCACGCTCACAAATATTTCAAAAGATTTCGAATGTCCTAGTTACTTACCTACCGTCTTTACTCCGCTTGATGAAATTTATTTAGGTACGAAGCACATTATTTGCTTATTTATGGCATATTTATTCGCTCAATATCGCTACTTCAAGAAAGATAATCACTTCAATAGGTATGTCTTTTAATATAATTTAGGTATGGAAAGAGTTTTTTTTTTTTTTTTCACCGAAGTCTCTTAAAAAAGTTAAACACTAGGTTGTACCAATTTTATAATTCATGTTTTCTTGTTCAAAGCGTGCATATCATTGTTTTGGACCCGTCTCATTCATAAAGGTACTAAAATGAGTTTTATCAAGATTTCATCTTGAGTAACACCTAGGTACTTATTGGTAATTATCAGTTACAGATTGTATTTCATACAAATCAATCTAACACTCATTATGTTGTTCTACCGGCTACACAGTTTTCAAAAACTGTTTAACGAGGTGAAAACCACACAAAAAAGAACACCAGAAAAAAAAATACAACCATAATACGTGAGCAAGATGTGCTCATGGTTAAATTAAGCAACATAGGTACCCATGAGTAGGTACTTCGTTACCTGTTGCAATCGTGTTCTCAAGATGAAACTTTGTTCGTCCCATATTTGCTATTACAACAATGATTATGAACACAGTGGTTGAATAAAATGAGATCAACCTTTCCGCCCAAAAATTCAATGTACAGTTCCAGAGTAGCACTCATAAGCTGTACTAAATCTGATAAAGTTGGTAGTCATTCTTTACATAATTATTATAGACAAGCTACCATGTAAGTATATATAGTGGATAAAGATTATGGGAATACAATATGCTTAATTTGTTTTTGTTATAAAGATTTGAAGGCATTTTTCTTCAGACTATTGGTCTCGGGTACACAAAATAAAGATTAGTACGTAAAATAAAATTTAAATAAATCGTATCTACTGAAGACTATACAAGTAGGTACAAAAGAGAATCTTACGTGGGAAATACATAGAGTAGGTAAGTACAATTGAAGTTGGGTAGGTACATTGCATCGAAGTGAGTGCGAATCTGAGGCTTCTCCCCAACATAAGCGTTGTAGGATTTCACCTGAAACCATAAGCACGTTTGCACTAAATGAAACTGAAATCAACGATGGTCTGGTGGAGTTAACAAATTTATGGTTTGTTAGAGGATTCAATATAGTTACAAGTTACCTAACTATAATCGAAAATAAGCTGTTATTCTATCTCTTGTTGTGAAATCAGAATTTCAAAGCATTCGTGGCATCCCTTTTCTTGGTCCATCAATCAATCAATCAATTACCTACATTTCAAGCTACAGTCACGTAAGCTTATCTTAGTAATAACTAGGTGATGGCAGGAATGAGACTGCATTTCCCACCAAGGCCATTGAGACGACATCACGTACACATTCCAAATCAACATTTTTGTGTGCCATAGAGTTACCTTCGCTATTCATAGCCTATAATTTTACCGGGAACTATGTCTTTGTTTTTCAAACAACCACTTCTAAATTGATGTAGCCGTTCAAGCGTGATATTGTATTATTTTGATTGTAAGTGAATCTGCACTTGGAATTTTAGTTCAGAAAATGCAGTTTTCCAAACCTGATTTGGTTTATTATTTTCAATAATGAACCTTTGGAATCGAAC
>JAEMON010000010.1:23909205-23922498 GCA_030264115.1 Lygus lineolaris
AGGAAGCAAAAATGAGTAAGAAAGAGTACAATATTTATTCTTTCTTATGGTTTCTCACCTTGGAATGTTTAAGATTACAATCCCTTGGAGTGAAGGTAAAGGGATTCTTTGGCCATCACATTCTAGTTGAACTCGTTGTTCGAGATTCTTGTAAGTTTTCTGCGAATAGACGAAAAAGGCTGATTTAGCGTCTTTTTAGTACCTGTATAATGTAAGTATGCTCACCAATATAATGGAATATTCCTGAAAATTTTGTTTGTCGACTATGCTGATGAACGTGAACAAGGAACGTAACAAAGCCTCTACCGCCGAGCTTATGAATGGGTAATTATTCTTCATCAGACTCTAAAAATCACTTGTACTATGCTTCTTGATAGTTTAGTCACCGTGAATGATTTTATAGTATGGTAGGGAGACATATAGCTTGAGAGAGGTATATACCCCTTTGTTTTTGGGCCCAATTGAGTATGCACATCTACGTATACATAGGGTGTAACAAGTTATCTTAAGTAATGTGTTGAACAGTTCCGGGCTGAGCTCCAACGTGGGGGAAAATAAAGGTGTTTTTATAGTGCGGTTTGAATCCCACATAACCTGAAGAATATGGACGCGGACCCTTCAAGTATCTTACGAGATCCAACTCCATCTAAGGGTCTTAAAGATTTTCTCACCTGCCTACGTAATAAAAAAGAAAAAAAAAGTGTTACAAGAAACACCCCTTTCAGCTGATCCTATTTACATGTTTGGGTTCCATTTTCTGTTCGTTGCGTTTGTTTTGTTCTTCGTTGCCTGTTATTGTGTCTCAGTGTGGAATTTTATTGTTTTTGTAAAAAGAAAAATAGGGGAAAGTGGATTCAGTGACGTCCTAACAAAACAAGATAAAACCGACGACAAAGGGAAAGTTGAGTAGATGCTGTAGATCCATGGAGAGTACCTATGAATATTGTGAGATAGATTGGGGTTTTAGTGGCCAACAATTAAAAAATCATAGTGTCCCCGACCACTATAAAAAATTAAACAATTATTTTTAATTAGGTAGGTACTTTGTACTCAATTTTCTTAGAATTTACGTTTTCATCTTTGGCCATTGTTTTCTGTTCCAGCTTATTTTGGTTTTTCAAGTGCGTGTTGCTGACTAATCATTGATCAACCGCTAGGAACACGAATGCTAAAAGAATTTGAAAAAAGTATAATATAACATAATATAATAATATACAATATATAGGTAATATAGTGTATTGTTATATCATATATAAAATATTATATTGTATATGATATAATATATTATGATATATTTTTTCAAATTCTTTTCGCTTTCTTGCTCCTAGCGGTTGACCAATGATTAGTCAGCAACACGAACTTGAAAAACCAAAATAAGCTGGAGCATAATCCATCTTTCATAAAAATGAATCCCTGTTTCCCTTGGTCACGCTATAATTTGAGAATGAGTGCAGCAAATCGAATAATCCTTTTTTTTTTTTTTTGTTCGTTAATGTCAGGGCAAGGTACAACCTCTTCCTTCGCGGTCATATCCTTAGTGGTGATTATGGAATAAACACGTTCTTAAATAGGGAATTTTACCACTTTTCACACCGAATTGACACGTGAGATGCTAACCGCAGAAAAGAACATTTTTGGACGATTCTAACGATACCCGGACCCTTTCTGTGAGTTGGGCCGTTCAGATTTCGTTCATCGGAAAAGATCGTTAAAATTTGGTATGAAAACATCGTAATAATTTTATAACGAAAGCCTTGGTTTCCCAGTTTGACGCATCGGTTGACGGTTATGATCACGTGTTCGAATTGTTGGAGTTGGTATCAATAAAGAATATGTTTTTGAAACAATTTTTTAAATTATTTATTCCAGTTTGAATTGAATATTTTTATAGATAACACAGGACAACGTCTGTCGGGTCAGCTAGTATAAAAAATAGACCGAAATCTAGTTCCTGAATTATAATTGGTAAATCGCTTGAAACACGGGAGGAAACCCATCTCGATGTTTAACTAAAATGTAACATCATCTTTGAGTATTCTCAATAAACAAACAAGTAAAATACTCTTATATAAAGCTCGGTGGTAAAGATTGTAACACTCTCCTGATACTGTTGCTTATAATACGATTAATAGGTAACTACACATCCATAATATAGTTTGATTCGATCTAATCCATGCCAAATGTAGACAGGTATTCCGCAGTTCATACCTAGTTAGGTTTGTGAACTGAAATTCCTTGGGATCTTACCTGAAGCCATTCCTTACTGCCTAGCACACCGTACCACATATAGTTCTTCGCCCTTGATCGACATTTTTCTGGATGCTCTTCCCGTTTCTGGTGAAAATCTAGTGTAATCTTTGCATCAATTCCAATCCCAAAGTAATTATTCATCACGCACTTTTCTGAATAGCCTTCCCTGTTGATCAAAAAACAAAATAGAACATGCACTTACATTCCTATGTTGTCATCGCTTTGTGGAAGATTCAGTGGAGGACTTTTCCTATCTAAATCCATCGAAAAACTACATACCTTCATAACTAACAATTAGAAATGTAAGTGAGTTATCTCCTTTGTTGTTTCTTCAATAGGAAAACTATGAGATCCCTTTGAATCTTGCTTATGACATACCTTCAAGGGCTAATGAGTCAGGTAGGCATAATAACAATACGTGCCCAGGGAGGTGTAAGGTAATCCTAAGTAGGTCTCAAACTCTCAAAGCAAACCTACTTCGTATTCCTCTGTATAAATTGCTGTAATAAATGTCCTTAATTAAAAATGTATTGAGCCGTCGAAGTTGAAATTTAGATGGATGAGCGCAACCATCTGACAAGACATAAATATGCATTTGCGTACCGACTTGGAAAATGTTGACAAAATGCTTCATGAAGAAAATGGTCAAGCAAAAGTATGTACCATATTTTTATTAATTTTCCCTCCCTTCCCTCTCATTTTCTCCCGAGTTATGACATGAATAGGTGATTTATTATGCTAAAATAAAATAAAAACTAAAATTCAGCTGATTGGAGTCTCAAAACAATAATTGAAATCGGATGAAAAAATTAGCAAATCTGTAAGTGAGTAGTTGACTGTCATATTTGAAAAAAAACCATTATGGCTACCTCTGATGGCCCATTAGACTTAAAAAAAAAATCAAACTATCTATGTCCAGCCGTTTGGGCCAACAAGATACTACAACGATAAGGAAAATCGCGCACGTTATCGCTACTTCTTATTTTTGGATGGTTTTCCTGCAAAATGATGGCAAAGTTTCTGCCAGGTTATATGAGAACGTTCCCATCCTCTTCCTTCACCTAGAACCAACGGTTCAATGAAATCCATATACGGGTAAATACGTTCGTCATTAGCGATCAAGTGGTCTATTTTTTGATTTTTTTTTTTTCTTCATTTCATTGGAGAAGCCTCTAAATCTATCCGTGCTAGCTCAAGATATCGGCTAGTTCAATAATAGTAACAACACTTCTCCAATTAGGTACTTACATTAGAGTTTCGTGAGGGTCCATCAAAGGAACGGCTGATGCGCATAAGACATCTGCATTAGCAAGGAGTACTTTCCCAACAATACCTCCAATTCCTGTAATGTCTACAACAGAAAACATAGGCAGGTACTACCTATTAATGATGGATTGATTTCTGGCTTATTATAGACATTTAAGAGAGCTAGGTACTGCCACTGCTGAAATTAACGTACAACGAAAATTTGGTATAAGTAGGGACCTGTTGTTCTAAATCGTAACTTGTCCTTTTTGCCAGTAAAATCTTAAATCCCAGGAATGGATACAATGTAGAACCACTTTTCACATAAGATACAAGCCTATCACAAATAAATAACATAAGGAGGTATACGGGAATAATGGAAATAGCTCTGGGGAATTTGCTGTACTCACTAGGCCATTGTGGTAGCCGGACTAATGGATTAATAATTGGCAGTCTTTTTTCAGGCACTGTTCTGCGGTCCGTATCTGTCGAGTCTGCTTTGACCAGGGAGCAAGGTGATGCTGCCGATACTGTAAACCAATGAAATTGTCAATATAAGGTTGTCTTCAGCACCTCGAATGATACTACGAAAAGCGATGAAAAGTTTGAAATGAGCGTTGCTTACATTTTCTACAACAATCATAGCTAAATCTTCTAGTAGGCGTGTCCTCCCCAGACGGAGATGGTGGGTCTACTATGACTTGAGGGTTTTGAGACCTTTGCTCTTTACTATTGAGCGTGTGAAATCTAAAATGCAAATGCGTGTCTTTAAATTATATTGCAAAGAGATTTCGTGCTTAAACTAAGATAAGTTAATAGGAACCTGATTTATTTATTCAATCCTCAATCAAGAAGATATACTTCTAGAAACAGCCCTGTGAATTATCACACAACGGTTTATTTTTATATCCGTACAGATATCTGCACAAATCACTCGTTTTCAATACATTCGTGACAATTTGCATTCATTAATGAACAGTAGTTTCAATCATGTTTCTTTCGCACAAGGTCGTTTAGCTACATAAAATAGGATGTATGCACAGACCTGCAGAAAACTGAAATACAACCGCTTTTAGTATCAGGTGATGTTTGACTTTTGATTTAGCAACTTCCGTAATTCAAACCCGATTTGCGATTCACCAGCGCGTTTACGTCTTTTTTCCGTTCATACCTTGGACCCTTGAAGGCAGCAAACGGTCAGTCTCACAATGCCTCAGGTGGTCTCATTAGATCAAAAATGATTAAAACCTTTTACAAACGTTAGAAACACCCCGGGCGCATGTACCAACGTCCCCGAGGGGATAGTAGTAGGTATGTACGAACGTCCCCGCACTGGACTACCTACGTATCTACCGATTAAAAGCACGTGAAAGTGAGAACCCTCCCGCACTTCCAATTCTTTATATCGATGAATAGAAGTAGATCTATTTCTTGCACCGTGATCTAATTCAGATTGATGCTGTGCATTAAATGTAATATTTATATGAATCAAAGACAAATCTCATTCATATAAAAATATTAAAGAGAAAAATGAAAAAAAAAAAGGCATGACATTCCAGCTGAGAAGAGCTGTTCCAGGAATACATCTGGAGAATTTTTATAGAATTCATATGAAATTTGTCAGCACCGGGTGCAATATTATTTTTGGTGGACCGACTCATGGCTTCGATATTAACTTATTCACTTTTACCTGAATGGTGAAGGCCGTTGTTCTTATTATTTTTTTTTAAGTTTTAAAATTCATTGAATAGGGTTAAAATACAAAATGGGTAACTTTTAAAACTGCTGGAATGATATGAATGGTTTCAAGAGCAAGGTTGATGGATAGGTGTTTGGGATTCTTCTTCGCTGGATACCGGAAGGGCCTGGAGCCGAGTTTGACGGGAACATTGTTACATGGTATTCCGGGACGTTCGTTCATAGTGGGATGTCTAAAAAAAAAACACTTTCCCCTGGTCTGGGGACGTTCATGCTTACCGCCGAACCCCATACCTATTGGTACTTTTCAATTGGAACTTCCCTAGCTATGGCGTTTTGAAATTTTCAAATCCTACCATTCACTTTCACACATTAGAAACTACTGAGGCTGAGATTCGATGCGCAACTAGACCCCCAAGTAGAATATGCATGTCAAATCCCGTTTAATAGCGAATTTTGTTAATTTTTATTGTTGTCACGGGAGGACGATTAGCTTCAGCGTGACGGAAGAGAGACGAACTGATTTTTAGTTCATTATTTTTTTAATTTGATGTTTAGATTCTATTTACGTGATTTATTTATCAGAAATGTGAAACAGCAAATTTTAAAAGTAGTTGAGAAAAATGTTCTTTCTCGATTCCAAAGATTTATTAGATCCTACCTTTTGAAAATAATAATCTGATAATTTCTGGGTCCAAGCAATGTTATTTCCAACATACGTAGAACACAGGCCTGGTTCAGGCATTGAGTAATCAATGTTTTCCGTGTCCCTTCGCCAACTGACTTGTTCATGCAAACATCTATTCGTAATTGAAATAAAACCGTCTCTTAATATTTTGGGCAACTTCGGTAATCAAAGAAATTGAGACAACAGCCGGTTTTCAGTTTTTGTGGTTTTTCGTAAAATGTCTGTTGCATATGTCTATTTAATTATAAACAACTGTCTATTTACGAGTGGAAAATTGTTGTTTGATTATTGTTTAATCGTTATGTGCTTGTTTTAGTCCTTGTTCAGTTTTTAAATTGATGGTTCAGTCATACCTACTCCTTACAGCGGACCTAAACTCTCTTCATTCTGTCAGTGAGTCTTGTCTTTTATTAAGGAATTCATTAACAATTTAAACCATGAAAGACACTTATGTGAGGAGATGTGTGGAAAAAAGGGTAGGCATGGGGATCATGGCAAGAAATGTAGGTTTGGATATTGGAAAATAAGATATATAAAATGAACATTGATTAATGAAGGGATAGCGACGCTTCTCGAAAACTGTTCCTGGTGCAGTCAGGTTGGTAGAAATTATTTCGGATCATTGTGTCCTAGCTGTCCGCAAGGTGTGTTATAATATGAAATTTATGGTGTAAATAATTGTTGTAGCTGGTTATAGAACCATCGGACCAATAAAATAACATAGTATAATTTATCAATGTGCCATAAAATGGGGTCATTAGGTCATTACAGAGTGTAATAAGAGTCTGTTGATGCTGTGCATCAGTTGCAGAGCAATGAAATTTTGTTAAGATGGTATATATGTATATATACGACTATTAAACTTATCAAAGACGTTGAGGCATTCACGATTCACTTGTGCATTAGAGTCATTCCATTAAATCGTCAAACGAAATGGAGGAAACTGGGCGTGGACAGTGCAAAGTTGACCATATTAACCCCATTTCATAAGAGCACAGAAGTACTGGCCATGAAATATTTTAGATGATGATTGGGGATATATATTTGTGAGAGCACGAGGAGTTGATAATAATAAAGCGAGTAAGTGCGATGTCGAATGCATATTTTATTGGGTGCCGAAGCCCCTTTTATAGGTTCTTGGAAGTATTTTGTGGAACTTCCCTCGGCCACTTTGGTAAGCAGTTGCAAAATGCACTTAGCAGTTGTAAACGCCTCTTGCAGTTGCAAATTGCATTTAGTTGCAAATTTAGTCTTCGTTCTCACGCTAAGCCTGGACTCGCGATTCATCACTGTTGCACTTAGAACGCAAAATTAATGCTGAACTTGAGCAAAAGATGAAAAAATCAACTTCAAATCATTTTATTTAGGGGGTTAGGTTGGGAACTCGGCTTGATCGTCCATAAGTAAAGTAACAGAAAACTAAAATGATCGAACAAAAAGAAAAATTGATCCTCACACTTTTGTTTTGTAAAGCAGTTCAGTTGACCTACTACTTTACTTAAACGACAAGCCTTTGAGAAAGGTGTGCACACTTTTAGAATAACGGAGGTAAACTGTTTTTCATCTACTTCACACCGCTGATTGTCTCGTCTCCCAAAATCTCTGCTCTATCATGAGCAGGATGATAAAACATGCCCATAATCTACTGCAAAAATGTCAGCAACTATAAGCTATGATGGGATATGGTGTCATAGCCAGGATACCTACTCAGTTTAGGTGGTTTTCAGGATTCTTGGTCGCGTTCCACGATCCAGAATGCACCAGAAACTTACCAATACATAAAATAAAGGTTTATTTCATGGTTTAAAGTAAAGTTTGTTGGAATGAAACAGGTAGGTGGGTACCACGGATTCAAGGCCAGTCAATAATACTGTCTTTGTAAGGTTACATAATTTGGTACCATTAAACTGATCTTTTTAGGTAAGTATGCTTGTCTTCTCGAACCCTAGGTAGCAGTTTGTTAGAATCAATTGATTTACTCCTAATACCAGCCAGAGCTTCTTTCATGTTACAATTTCTTCGTTCAAACTCAGAAAAACAATGGTTTATTATTTTCTCTATAGATCACCCATCCGTAAAAGATCCTATTTGTATATAGTTTGTACCTACCGTAATTATAACGCGAGGTTCACAATCCGACGAGTAGATACAATGAGTCCTATATACCTGTAATTATTATTATCCGAGAGTTGTAGTTGTAGGTCTTGAGTAACGACTTGAGGAAGTAACTTGGGGAATCTTATAAAATCAAACAAGAAACTCGATCCGGTGAAAACCAGAAAAAGTAGCAATTCGTCAGCTGATCTTTGAACGGGGAATTGGCCCATTCGCGAAGATTTGAGATTCACACTCGCGTTTCTGCTCTTTTTTTCGTGCAACCCTTAAGACTTTACAGGGAACGAACGGTTGGTCCTAAAATGATCCGCTATGTCTCATTCGACGCTAAAAATTGTGATCTATTCGGAATCGATTGATAAAACATATCTTCCTATTTGAAGTTTTCGAGGTAGGGCGTTTTGAAAATGTCATCCCATATCTCCTACCCCTTAGAGAAGACTGACGGTAACGCCAACATTCGAGGCACAACTAGACCCCAAATGGAGCAGGTATGTATACCAAATTTCATTAATTTTGGTCTATTGTAACTAAGGAAAGTAAATTCGATTTTTGGATTCTACGAATCTTGAAACGAAGCATCTTGAAAGCATCAAATTTTGAGATGGGGTTAAACTTTTTTTGTGCTCGATTCCAAAGGTTCATTATTGAATATAATAAACCAAAATCAAGGACCGAGGTCAATAATGTAACTACTCGTAGTTCAAGTTCCAGTAGGTAAGTCGTGACATCAATCACTAAAGGTTGGCAAGGTACTTAGATATTTTGAAATGATTACCTAACTAATTCTTCGTCGTCAGTTTCAGAAAGGGCCAAACTTTTGCGATGAATTGTATCCTGATATTCCTGCAGGTACATCCCATCTGTGCTCCCTCTCAAGTTATTGTTTGACCCTTGAATGGTGAACTGAATGACGTCCAGGTGTGCCGATTTCGCCTTTCTGGGCTGTTTGTCTTTTGCATCAAAATTATCAGCATCTGGGCCGTCATGCGACACCTGGATGGTTGGGATAGTTAGAAAAATATCTTTATCAACTTTTACTGCTTCAAAATCCAGGTCGTCCATGGAAGTAAGTTTTCTGTGGCGGCATTTTATAGATCGTCTGGCAATGTCGCTTCCCTCGATGAAGTGTGCTATACTGCACCTTTTATTAGGCGGCATATCAAGTCCAAGTTCCCTGTTGAAGTCATCGTAATCGTCATCCTCATCGGGGCTCGTTGAAATCAAATTGGTTGCATCAATAGTCTCATAAGAGCCGCTCTTGAATTTTAGGCTTTGTCTTAACCTTTTTGAATTAACTCTAAAAGCTTTTAGCTCTTTCTTCTGCAGTTCTGACGTTCCCTCAGGACTGTCATCTGAAGTCTCCGAGGAATCTATATGCCCTATGTTGGCTAATTCGTCTTTGTGTTTCAAACCAGAAAGTATTCCGTCGTCTTCCGCTTTTTCATCTTCTTCAGTATCCTTTCCAACGTCATCGTCAGGCGTCTCGAGGTCTTCTGTCCCCCTCTCCACATCAGCCGAGACTTCAATTTTTTCCAAAGTCGAGGAAAACTCCTCAGGTGCCAAAGTCCTGGAATTCAAACGCTTACCTCATTTTCCGTTAGACAAACTCACAAAATTCTAGAGCTAATCTTCAATTGATTGGGACCATGGTATGATACAATCTGTCACATGCTAATTTCAACTGTTGTAGCTATGACAAATACCTAGGTCCTCCCTACTGAATTAGTAGCTCCAAGAAACGATCATACAAAAAAAGGCTTCCTTTTTAATTGTTTTGTGGACGTTTACAATAGCTAGATATGTACCTACCAGAATGGTAAACGCAATATTTTAAGCGCCGAACTGAAACATGTTTCACCGTTTTTTGATAATTAATTTTTTGACTTTAAATAATATAATCGGATTTATATTAAAATAACAATATTCTGCTTAAAGAAGTCTTGATGGTGAATTTTAGTTAGTTCTATAGTATAAGTATTTTTTGTTATTTTTACGTAGGTACTCGTATCATACCAACACATACCTTCTACACAATCGTTGTAAATTACATTATTTACACATAATTACTTAATAAAATTAGTGGGTACGTGCCTAGGACTCGAATTTTTAGCATTTATCAGGTACTTTGCCAATGACAGTGAAACTCAAGGACAAAATTCTACGTATATGAGGTAATGGTTGCAGATGATCTGAGAGCATGTTATTAAAAATCAATACCTACTTGATTGTTTTTGTTTTTTTTTTCTTGCCTGCTACATAATACGACTTTTTAATGGGTATCTACCATCTAATTTTGCGTTGCAATGTAATGAAACTAAGTTTCAGCTTGTTGATAAAAAGTGGGTAATAGATGTGATGTGTGATAAATATTATAAAACCTCCGTTGATTCATTTTGCACTAAGTACACAATATAGCTTATCCGATTTCGATGAGAGCGTACAAAATATTGATTGCTGAAAGGTAGGCAGAAAATTCGAAACTAACTCAAACGTTCGCAAGATGCTGTAATATGTAAGAACCTACCCACCATATTTATAAAAATATTATAATTAAGTAAATACTATACGTTCCACAATAATGACAGGCAATCAAGAGGAGCTATTGCTGCAATGCCCAGACTTACTGTTACAACGTACAGGCATAAGCTTCTTTCCTCAAATCGATCAAAGTCTTAACCTAATGAAGCTGTTTGATGCAGGAGGAATATAAGGAAAGCAAATCTTAAAAATCTCTGCCATCAATCTGAGTGAAAAGAGCACTCAATAACAATTTGTGATTTTTTCCTTCTCATAAGTTTTCTTGTATTTAAAGAAAGTAAACACAAGTAGGTATCAAATTCAGCTCTCATGTAGCGATTTGGGGTTCGCTCGAACATTCGGCTTGGGTGAAAATCATAAAAAAGGAGGGTATGCAGGATTTGCTAGTGTGGTTACTAGACGCTCATTTTTAGAGCATAATTATCTCGTTCCAATAAGTAGATGAAGAGAGATTTTAGCTATAAAGATACTAGCTCTACTTCATTACTTTTGGTACATGGTGGTATATGGTTGCGTGTGATATCAAAATGTAATTAAATAGAGCTGAGATCCTTATAACTAAAATATTAATTCATTACGGTTGATCCACAGTGATAATAACTTGATGAAGTCATAGCGTTAAATTCCCCCTAAAATCGATTTCGATATTGGATTCTATAGAAATTATATTCTCCGATAAATGGGTTACTGCTCGAAGTCGTATGCACTCAAAATTGAAACTTCCCAAATGGAGCTATACTGCAGCTCTACGATTTATAGAATGTCAGGACATCATCAGTTTATCAATAGGGAATTACATCCTTCACTTATTAGGAAGTACGATAACCGAATACAATGAATGATCATGAATCAAAAAATATTATTTTAAGCCTAGACCATGGCTGAAGAAAACTCGAGATCAACATTGTGCTTGCTTCTAAAGGGGAACAAATTTATGGAAATTTCACCTACTTACTGGAACGAGCCTTGTCATTAGGTGGGGTCAAGTTTTTATTTGTACAGGGGTAGCGTGCAAACTGTTTTTCAAGTTTTATAGCATTCGGTTTTTGCATAAGGAAAGCGACCATAGACTGTTATTTTAAAACTAGGGGATGGTACTAGCTAGAACGACAGGCCAACATGAACACTCTGTAGCACAAAAGCACTGCTCTCGGCATAAAGGGAGAGGAAGGGTAAATGTGGTTCATTTACCATCTTGTAATAGAATGACCTGAAGTTGAATGGATGATGTATGTAGTTGTACATCTAAATAACAAAAGCCATAGTTATCAAAAATGGACAATCAAAAACCAAAGAAAAAACAGAAAATTATTGTGTTGAGGGAGGTTTATAAGTAGTTTGTGATACTCACGGAGTGGTAGCAACTTTGGACGCGGAGGGCCGTCTGTCAGCGAATTCAGTGGGAACTGGGAGGTTTCCCAAGTTGAACATTTCACTAGTGGAACAGTTTGAATCTCTACGAAAGGTAGGTAGTGGTGAAATACTCATTAATTCTCTCTTATCAATCTGAAAACATTGTTGTGAAATTCTCAAATATATGAATTATGTAACTACTCGTAGAACGTAACATTAGATGATACGAACTGGGTTTCAATACGAATTTTTGCACTATACGCATGTATTAAGTATTTATTACCGCACTGTATCACTAGCTAGCCATTCCATAAATTCCCAACAAAATGGCATAGGTCAAGCCGTCAAGTTACTAATTTCATGTATCGTCCTAATTTATCACCAAAATCCCTGCAAGATTATTACAACTCTAATACGGATTCCTCCATATTCTTATATATGCACCTTGTCATGTCCCACGTCGCACTCGTACTTCAAATTTACAAAATATTAAAATCCTTCAATTTTCCAATAACTTCCAACGACAGCAGGTTACAGTACTTACGATTTCCAATTGATCTGGTGTTGGAGAGGAACCGGCTTTCGACTCGGCTGCTCTAGTCATATTCTGCTCATCAACCACCCTCTCGGAATGTTCTATTAGCTGGCGAACTGCTCTTTTTAGGCTATTCGCCCTCATTTTCAAGTGCTCCTGGGTTGGAAGCTGAACAAATTAGGAACTGTGTTACAGGGATGTCAATCTTTAAGAAAAAAATACTCCCTTTCTCTCACAAATTATGTACCTGATTTTGAGAGATATGAGTATTAAGAGATACCTAACAATTTTCATATGTGTGTTGATTTCCTTACCTTACTTCTCCCTCGGTCTTCCATGATTTCATTGTCTTTTTCAGATTTTTCACTTGTATATTTCTCCAAATGGTCTTCATCCTGCGTAAAATTAAGAGGAAACCTCAATTTTAATAGAAGTAGGGATTTATGTACTAAACACATCCTAAAAATCAAACGGATAGGTAGTTTAGATCCTGATTACATGCTATACTTGATCAGTACGTGTAACATGATTGTGTTAACAGAACAAAAAAATTAGATCTAAAAAATGTCTCAGTTTCACCCATATTCGCAATGTTGAAGTTGATGCACAAAAACTGTTATACTGTCAAGCTTTGGTTTAACCAGTTCCGAAGCTATTGACTCCACTCCTCGGCAGAAGATCGCCCCTCTGGTTAGTTCTAACAACATTGTTTAGCTTTAGACATTTTCAATAGGGAACAGCACAGGATAGTGAGCGATCCTTCAAAAGGAGGGTTCAGGCCCATCAGGGACACTCTTTCCTAGCTGAATTGTAGTCGTCACTTCTACACTTCTGTACTAGCGTGCTTCATACATTCTGAAGGTACCTA
>JAEMON010000010.1:23922958-23933253 GCA_030264115.1 Lygus lineolaris
TTACTGTTCGCCGACAAGTGTACCAAGGTACTTTCCCTGTAAAACCTTAGTATGAAACTGAGCTTTTATAGAAACTGTATTGCAGCACTGGATTATGTATTGGATCTGTGAATGATTAACCTTTTAAACATACCATTTCCATTTCTACACCTTCTTCGTGCAAAGAATTTAGCATTTGATCCAACTTTTCCCTGAGCACAGTGCACTTTTTTGAAAGCTCCTCGTCTCCCTGGCTCTGGCAAATTTCACCGGCTCTGGTCATGAATGCCTTCACCGTCTCACACAGTACCCTGAAAATTTCGTAGATTCATTCAATCTGAAAACCTTCAAAGCGAACTTGACTTTTTTACCATTAAAAAATTTAATTCACATAGTAGGTAACTCGTAGAATGATTATAATGTGAATTAAATGTAATTTTATTAGTTAAGTTCACAAACAAATTAATATCTATATATATACATTATATACAAATTGTATATCCTTACCGTGTAAAGTGATAGGGACATAGGTAGGAAAGGAGGAAAGGTTAGTCTCATTCACGCGGTAAATCACTGGAACTGTTTCAAAGTTCCAGCTAGACACCCTCAAGAATATTTTCGAAAAAATTCATCTTCCAGGAACATCTTAAGTGCTTCAGTTTATTACTTACTTTGCTGAGGACAGAATGGAAGAATGTTCTTCGGATTCCAAGATGTTACTTAGATGCGTTACAACGGAATCTTCATAGGCTGCGAATGTAGGTATAGTGTTTTTAGAATCTGATTTTTCCGAGTCCGAACCAGCCGTTGGTGGCCTTTCGAATGTCATGATACTCCATCTGTAAATATACGGGGTTATGAAGTTTATTCAACTATAAGATTACTCGAGAAAATTCTTATACGCCGTGAAAACATCGTTGTGTGTAAAATTAGATAAACCAAGAAAATAATAATGACGGAATGCGGGGCTCTTTATACATTGTATATTAGTGGTGAAATCTGTTTTTAACGTTTTTTCGCCAGGAAAACGTTAGGTATAAATACCATCCCGCAAAAAACGTAGGTTGGTATATACAATAAATTACGGAACAACTGACCCGTGGGGGGACCAATTCCTACAGAAACGGGACGAATCCGTGAAAATGGGTTCTGCAGGCCTCACACTTCACGACTCCACCAACTTGGTCTGTAATAAATCTCCTGTAAGGACCCTTCCGTAGAACGTAGAAACTCGGTTACGTGTATCCCCAGTGGGTCCGTTCCGTCACCCATAAAACCTCTTCGTTCACCCTTTGATTTTATGGCCCACACATCCACACAAATAACAATAAAAAAATTACTTATTCAGTTTTTAGGAATATTTCGTCACTCAATAGGTTGTAATCATAGGTCGGAAATTCTCATTGTTGACCTCATATCACCATTTCGGAAAGCTCTCGCTAAGATCTCTCATTTGGAAAAGGAAAAAAAAAAACTTTGCGTGCCCATTATCATTTAACAGAGAGCGAAGCATGAGAAACAGAAATTATGAACTTTCCACTTACCGGTCAAGGATTTTGGTAGTAGCTTTTTCGTATTTATCGAGAATGTGTGACAAATTAGCATCATCGTCACAGGAGGCTCCCCACCCCAAAACCCTTGCGAGATCGTTCCCTGTACCCAAGGGCAAGACACCGACCTGGCATTGTTTCTGAAGTAGAGATAATACTATTACAATAGCTCGAAATATCTATTCAAAATTAATTTAAATAAATAATATAATTTGATTAATTTGTTAATAATTACTCGTAATTTACCGTGAATTACTTAATTTTTGTTAATTGTGACGTGGGAAAATATTGGTCGTTTGGTGGTAGCTAATAGGAATAGCCTAAGGTCATGCATCAGATGCTGACCACATTTCTCCGAAGGGGCGTTGATTTGGGGGAAATTGTGTTAAAGTGCGATTGAGTGAGAATCACAATGAGTTTGAGTTAACTCCCCCATCGTCAATCCTCATCCCCATCATCGTTGATCAAATCACAATCCCCATCGTTGATCAAATCAGCACCAACTCAGGGCCTAATTCAGCCAAACTACAAGGCCTAATGCAGCAATGGGCCTACTGAGCCCAACATATATACAAAATAATACCAGCAGATGCACATAGAACACACAGGATAATAATGATGAGCCACTTACCGTAATATTAAGTTTATCAATTTCAGATAAGACCCAACCAACTGAACCGTCGCCACTACAAACCAATACTCTAAATGGATCAAATCTTCTAAAGAGCTGTAATCTGAAATTAAAAATAGAAAGGCTTTCATGAGTTAGTGATATTAAAAGGTACAACCTACTAGCATTGACAGAATTGAAGCTGAAGATGAACAAAAGGCCTAACTTCTGAAAAACTTTATTAAATTTGAACCATCATACTTGGTACCTATTGATAAATATATGATAGGTTATTCCGTATAACCTATACTTAGGAGAGTTTCAATATTGATTTATTTACTTCCATTGAAATAAAAAATGGAAGCATGTATTTAACAAATAGACAGAGTTTTCTGCTTATGAAGAAAGTCAGTTGGTGATCAAAGGGCCTAATATTTTACACGATCACATGCAGGCAAACTTTTATTATTATTTTTTTCTTCTGATTTTCGTTGTCGTTCTTCATTTATATTTTTTTCAATGAATTCAAGAGCATTCAGCTAATTCTAATAACCAGCTTAACCTATCTTTTGGACTTTAACAAACGAGAGCTACGATAGAATTTCTCCACGTCTCAGTCAAATTATCAATTTTGGTGCAAAAGTCAAAACAACGAAAAATGTTGTTATTTGATTCGGTATTTTACTAAAAATAAACGAAAACAAGAAAAATACGTAGGTAGGTAGATCAGTGACTACTTACCCTAAATGTGGCCCCGATATGATTAAATCGAATACTTGTGCTGGGTTCAGCAATTGTTTGAATCTTTTCAGAAACTTTACTCCCTGATTATCACCTGACTTCGAATTTACAAAAACTAAGAGAGGAGAACAGCCCTGAGGTCTGACTGCTTCCCAAGAATCATCAGAACCTGCGAAAATATCCAGTCGTGATTAAGTTAACAACGAAGCAAGCTATAAACTGTTGTAAATGTTGTAAATGGGTTCTTGATGGTAATGTTAATTTATGTGATGTAATGGTAATGTTAATGTTTGTTGCGTAGGTGGATACGTGTACTCGGACGGCTTCCCTGATTCCCATGAGGTTTTTGCAAGACGATAGCACTGTTCCTTGTCAGGTGTTTCCCAGTAGGAGAATGCTCTCATACTCTTCTTTCGCCAAAAGCAAGGACAATCTTGACTCAGAACTATCCGTGCTAGCACTGAAGTTTGGCCAATTACCAATAATTGGGTTGAAAACGAGCAGTTTTTCTAAAAATTTAAATGGTGAAATGTTGCTAACTCACCGACAGAGTGGAGGGCCGTGGGAGGTACTACGCTAACACGGCTTGGACCCAAGTTACATTTCACGGAGTGATGAGGTCGACAGGCCGTATGAACCGTCGCCTTGCACCACAAACATCTCCAGTCTTGAAGTCTAAGGATGGAAACAACAAGATTGGTATAGTTCCCTGCTGTATGGATATTACTTATTTAATGAGACGTCGAATTCAACATACGGCAGAAATCAGTTCAAAGAACTACGAGTAGTTACGTACCTATAGTATATCATAGCATATCACAGTTAAGCCTCCGGTTTAGAGAATGTTTAAAGGAAATTACACAAATATTGCGCAAAAATAAATTAGAGCAGAAGTTGGTTATAGTTTTGATGAGCCCGAAGGCTACTTACTCCATTTCTAGAAGCCACATTTTAAATGCCTTGTGGTGTCTTAGGAACTCAAACAAGTAATTTCGGAATCAGAGCAGAATTTTTACTAGCCTCTGCGTATCTACAACCGTGAATTTTTTTTAGCAAGTTGCGATGCACTTCAAATTTTGTAGAACAAAACATTAAACAACAAAAATTCACGTTTGTGAATACGCAGAGGCTGGTATTTTTTGGATTGGGCTGAAATTTGTAGGAGACTACTCATAGGGCCTAACTTGCACAATCCCTGAAAATGTCATCAATGTGGGATGAAAACTGTTGAAGGTATGCGTGTGGCAAGGGTTCGCGGACACAGACGGATAAGGCACCAAATTTATTCAGGAAGGCCTAAAAAATGAAATGCGATTCAACATTTGAAACATAAAGACAAACGATTTTGCCCCTGTAAAAAGTGAAAAAATATAGCTTCGGCTACCATTGGTAGCCTCGGAAGCAAAAAATCAAGGAGAATTAATGCTAGAGTCAGAATTGAAGATAGGTGATACACATACATGGTCTATTGGTCCACTGCCCCAATAGTTATCAAGAATGCATTCTATGATTGGTAGGTATCTACATACCTCAGAACAGATCCGCAAGTTTTCTCACAAACTGCGCATTTGGAAGATACAGGCAAATTGCCTTCCATCCATTGATGCGGCATGTAAATATTCTGCAAATTGATCAAAACAACTTATTAGTTCTCAATGAACATTATATATAAATATATAAATAGAACAGAGATAAATTACTTAAATTTAACTTTTTCATTTGTTCATTATTTCTAGTTTAATGACAAAATAATTTATTGCAATTTTTACTGATGAATTTGCACTAAAAAACTTAATCTTACTGTTGATTTGGAGAAAAATAACAATATTCCTACCCACTATTTAGATAACAATCTATTATAAACCTTTCTCTTCACTCAAAATCCAACTCAGTTGGTTCAATTTGAAGAAAGGAGAACATTTTCATAACAAACTATTGGCACCCATTGCAATAGCTTCATTGTCTTTGACCATTCGCTAAAATACAGAATGCATCAAAAATTGTAAATAATAAAAGTAAATTTTTTATTTTTGAATATTAACACATAAATTTATGATAGGGGAGCTAACACTTTTGAGAGGTAATTACTTTTGAGCAAAAAAAGGCTGATTTTGTGGGGCTTAACGCTGAATTATCCCTCAGAACATTATATTCTGAAAATGAGAGCCATTTTAAATTCTTGAATCCGTACAAGAAAATGAATAAAATCCCAAGAATTTCATCAAAATTCTTGTAGAGGTTTGGTAAAAAAGCACAAAAATGAGGTAAAAATGATCGGCCTATTTAGAAAGATTTGCGATTTACACTCGTATTTATATTCTTTTTCCGTTCAGCACTAAGTCCAAAAGAAATTTTCAGCAGTTCATTATTGAAAACAAAATTTAAAAAACAAATTAGAGAACTGATTTACTTACTGGTTCATACATTTATGGACCATTAATCAAAATTGAAATTTTTTGATAATGCCCACAACCGTGACTGCATCCGCACAGTCGTCCGTCGCGAGGGAAGTTGATCAGCTGAAGATAAGAAATTAACGAAGAAAAAGAGAAACCTAATTTATTCGAATTGGCCTGTTAATTCTTTGAAAGGACTCTAAAATGTTCAAACGTTCATTAAGAGCATCTCCAGACTTTCGCCGACTCTCTCTCTCTCTCTTGGGCATCAAATTACGCCCACTCTTTTTCAAGTTCAAATATTGAAAACAGTTATAACATTTGGGAGGTATCTTACTCATCGAATAATTAAGCTTCTTGCAGATAATGACTTGAAGGAAGAAATAAATTAATGTTATCCAGTGTTTGAAGAGCCTGTTTAGCAGAACAATGTACATCGATCTATACTCAATGTATTTATATACTAACCTCCCTTTCATTCAAATCGGTTATTAAACTAAAGAAATTCGAAGTTGAACATAAGAAGGCTACAGTTAATAATAGACTTCGCAATGTTGGCTAATAAAGAAGAAAACGGAGTATTTTTCAATTAGGATTGAATCCACTGACATAAAAAGCCATTAGCGCCAAAATAATGCTTTGTTCGTGCTCGCACCTATTTGCCCAAAAAACTTGATTTTGAATATCAATTTCGACTGAAAGGTACCTATTAGTAGTAGTCGACTAAATAGGTCGACACGACGCGACGGTTGGATTGGGTGCATCAATCAACCGGTTATTGTTGGATCGCGACTTATTGACATGTTCCTAATATTGAGTGACCGTGTGACCTATGTTTCCTATGGTTTTTACGTAGGTACAACCGTATGTACTTCATTCTGTTTTCCTACAATTCATCAGTTTTGGTCTCCCAAAACCCGTTCTCCACGCGTTGAAAGCTCTCAATTTACCCCAAACTTTGAGCTGTCAAAATCCCCTCTTACCCCACTCTCGATTTCATGAAACAACATTGTTTGAGACTTTTGTTGGCCTCCTTGATTATTATAATTACAAGCTTGCTAATCAACAAGCTTAGGTGGGTACCTGAAATGGTTCTTTAATGATATATACATAATAATTGTTCCGTGAAAACAACCAGAGAGTAACTATTTATGTACAGCAGTAACTAAGTAGGAAGCTTTGAACGCGTTGTTACGTATCATCATTTTGTACTCTGCGGTGCTCCTGTTATATCCTACGTATACAATTTTGTTGTAATTAGCGATAACCTTTCCATTGGGGTGCGAATAGTATTCCTAGCGAAGCTCGGTCACTTGCTCGACCGACTACCTATTAATAAGCGAGCAAATCTAGTATGTGTGTTTATAGGTAGGTATGTACGTATGGATTGTATTGTCCCGGGTGCGTATTTCCGTTCCGGTGTGGTATCCGATATTCCAATCCCGATGAGTACGGTGCCGTATAAAAACCCATTTGATTGATCAACTCCATACGAAATCAACTCCGTATACCCATACTTACAAGTCTATTATTATACTACTAAAACTCTTTATAATTATCGGCGTGTTTCTTTTCGTTCAGTCAGTGTCCGAGAGTATAGGCCGAGATTCGAAACGAGAAAACGAATTGAAAGCACGGCGCCGAACTCTTGTATGGAATGGATATATACGGTTCTCGGGAAAGCCATGGACGGCGTTGTTACTGTAGATCGATCTCGGAACACAACCAGTGAGGTGATTTTTCTGCGTTTTATCACTCGCATAACCTTTGGTAACCATAGACGATTTTGGTTGTCTGCATTATTTGTGAGTTATGGGACTAGGGTAGAGAAAGATTTATCAACTCCCTCATGGGTGCGCGGGACGCCCGGCTTGGGATCCCAACGATGCCCCGACGCAGCTCAAAATGCTTTCTATTATTTTTCACGTTTGTGATTTTGAAAATTCATATAGTAATACAATCATAATTACATACTGTACTATGTGAATCATAATTTAAAGTTTATCCCATCCAGAGAAAACTGGAAGAAACCTATGAAAAACCAGGTTTTCATCTGTTTCTTCCAGTTCCCTCTGGATGGAATACACTTAAAATTGTTATTCACGTCGTAAAATATGTAATTATGATTGTATAACATACGTAATTCGATGAATTTTACCAAATCACAAACTTGAAAAATAATGAAAAGGATTTTGAGCTGCGTCCTACGCCCTTATTGGTGTAGCGGCATCTTGTCAGACTCTCAAGTGGAAGGTCTGGGGTTTGGGTCCTTTTTTCACTTTGTGGACGTTTTGGGTTTGAGTGTACTTATTGGTGTGGGGCGGCAAATGTTTTGTTCGATTTGTTAGACACATCGATAATCATGTCTTCCCAGTGGCTAAAGAAATGGAAAGAAACTTGAACAATGACGTTTGGAGTTTAAGGGTCTCAAATAACGTCAAAACAGAAGATCTCACCACCTCACTGGACTCAACTAGGTGGTTGTCTTGTAGTTAGCACCTTGTAGTAGTGCTAGTTGCGAGAAGTTAGTTTTCACCACCTATTGTTTTCATTATCATTACGAGTAAATTTTTTTATCATTAGGAGTGCCTAAATTTTGTTATTACGGTCGACAACTACAAAACAAACAGTTATATTAGGTGCCCACAGTCTCGTGTTTCTACCGATTCTGAACGGAATTCGGTCCCCAGCACGTTAGTAAGTTGGTTAGCACGTTGGTAAGTACAGCTTTTCAATTTATGGAATCTGCCTCCCCAAATATCTCTAACCTTGTTTTGGCCTCTAGGTAAATATCTACACAACCTACGCTCCCTAGCGATTCATGAAAAGGTGAGTGTCTAGTTAATTACGATGATACACTGTTCTCTTGTAAGCTGTTTTTAATATTTGAGCGAGAATGAGTTGAAAGTAATTTCGTTTAAGTGACAGAGTTCCCTGACCTCCCGTGATGAAATGGTTCGTAACAGCGCGTAGAATATCCCTAGGAGCCCGTTTCTCTCCCCTAGAGAAGGGTTAATTGAGTTCATTACGCCGACCCCGAGGGTGAGAGCACAATGGTACTGTCAGGTCCAATAGAGACGTAATTGACCCATTGTCAATATAATAACCTTCATAATTCCTATGAATAACCACACATTATTTGAGTGGCAAACCATACTACCCTGCCTCATAATTCCTGTCCCGGAAGAACAGTGACACAATGGGGAACTTGCATGGTTATTTTTTATTTTGTCATTTGAAAGATCTTAATGAGGGCTTTCCAAAAAGGTGCTAATGTGAGGGGTATCCGGCGAATGAAAGTTACTGAAAATGGGTGTTGTAATTTTAACCTAACTGACGTCACCGACCCTCCGCCTGCCTCTGTACCCATCTTTTGCGGAACCTATTCGACGTCACGTGCTGAAAAGCGCACGCTGGGCATGCGCATAGGTCCGAAATTCTCATTTTTTACCCTAAATTCGGGTTCAGCGTTCTCAAAAATCCCCGTGAGCCACTTTCTAACTGAAAGCTTCAACTCCGTCAACTTTGCCTCAACTTTGCGCACCCCCCATTGCCACGATGAGGTTTTGAAGGCTGCTGAATCAGTTTTGGAGTTTCAAAATGCGAAATTCCTACCCCTGCAAGTTCCCCATTGCAAAAATCTCTATTTTACTTAAGTCGCAAAAATTAGATGTCTGCCAAGTTGGGCAGTTTAGCTTTCTCACATGGCATACAAGGTCATAGAGATTCACGTTTGCGCATGCTCAGCGGCTCCTATTTCATTGGGGACCGTCTAGGGGATAAACCGCGAATCCTTGAAAATTTCATTTAAAGTGGTCAAATAATTTCGGAGTTTTATTTCAAAGTTCGAATTGGCTCATGTGCAGTGGCTAGTATTGATTAAATCGCGATGAAGTTCATAGATGAATGACTCAGACGAGAGAAGTAGGTCCTTCTAGAATATATTTAATTATAGGTAGATACTTACTCCATCTTTGTCTTCTATAATTTCTTTTCCAACGCTGGCGAGAGTAGTCCACTTGCAATTGGTTATTGCTTTGGAAGCGCATCTTTTGTGGACTTTCCATTTGCAGATTTCACAACTTAGGCCGTGGGAAGTTACTCCTGTGAAATAATAACTATCTTCTGAAAAACTAGAAATATAAATATTAAGGGTGCTGGGGAAAAAACAACATCAGTCCACTTTTCCCTGAAAATCAGCTTGAGGTGCCTTCTAGTAACACATTGAGAGTACTATAACATACACTAAACAGCAAGTCAATCGTACAGTCTGTTAATAAACAAGTTAAAGATTTTAATAATGATTTTTGGGTGTTTTTGTCCAATACATACCTGAACCTTGTTACGAGTAGGGCAACTTTGAATTTGATTTTTCTCAAAATCAGCAGGAGTGGACTGAGGTCGTTGTTCCCATGCGTCCTTCATAATAAGATATCTTTATCCAATAAGGGCGTTTTCCCCATATCAAGTTATGGTATATTGTATACTATGCTATATATGGTATATATATGTATATTGTATACTATGCTATGTATTGAGCTACCTATTAAGACTGATGAATATTACAATATTCTAGTAATTTATTTATTACGTATTATTTATTACGTTGCAATTACCTTTTCTTATTGAAAATCTGTTAACATGAAATTGTCAGAGAGGAGTCACGGTGTTTTCTCGACATGATATTTTGTTCAAATCTACTCGCGAATAAACAGCGTGTAAGGCGCAAGTTCGCAAATGGTGGCCCAGCGACGTTAATCTGAGCACTCCTGTTGACTCGATTTTCCATCAAAGTAAACCGAGAAGTTATTGGCGAGAGAAAATATTACGGCATGAGAGCTGTAAAGTAAATACGGTGATACGAGATAATCCAAACTTGAGGGGAAAGGTAAACAAAGGTGATAAGCAGAGCGCACGGGAAGTAACGCAGAGAATAATATACCAAGAACTTCGAACTGTGTGGTACTATCCACAGATATATGAAGGTACCTATTCAGCTAGATGGTGAAGGTATTTTTT
>JAEMON010000010.1:23933265-23943817 GCA_030264115.1 Lygus lineolaris
CCCCCCCCCCCCCCCCCCTATAGACCAAAAGAAAACTGTTGATCACTTGATTGATCACAACAACAACGGGAATACAGACACTCTAGTCCAAAACGGCTGAGTAAATTTGCTAGCATATTTATCATAATTACCTTTCACCCAATTTACAAACTCACCAGAAAGTGCGTCTCTGCAAATGTTGCAATATGTCGGCCTCGCGTGTGATGTTGCCTGCCAATGATGACGGCCGCTTAGAAGATCATGAAGTTCTGATACCGTGGATCCCGACTGAACCGGAAAAATAAGGATTTAGAAGAAGAGCAATCTTCACGCTCATTCATTTAGGTGAAGTCCAAACTTTTTCAACCATGAATAAATTATGAAATACTCAGTAAACAATGACAATAACACTTAAGAGCTTACTACAATACACTGAATACATTAATAATTTACAATTTTCTCGTACATTATGTGGTATATTATATTTACATTCCGGGTCTCCGTGCAACAAACATCTATTATGTCCAACTATTAAATTTAATATGTGCAACAAGTTGAGAAGCTCCTCAACGTCAAAAGGATTTTTTCCAAATAGACAGAGCTCAGTTGTGAGTTTCAACATCAGTTTCAAGAAGTCAACATCACTCAATGAGTGGGTTGTAGAGTGCATGAAAGGTGTCAACATTTGTGGCTTCAGGGATGGAGGAGGTTTGGAGTAGTTAGAAAGGACCTCACACCTAGAGGGTGAGCCAAGTGTGTGACCGACCCAAACTTTCCCTTTTTTGGTAAAATTAATTCTCATTCGATCCACATTTAATGCTCTTTATTTTGGAAACAGTAGAATAAAGAAATTTTCTGAATGTTCGCCGAGTTATAGGTGGAAAAAAGGGAAAAACTTGGGACCTTTGCGATGCCCCCAAGCACTTAGCTCACGCCCTAGGGGTCAATACTTTTTTTACCTCCTTACTATAGGTACTCAAAACATAGCCTTGAAATAAATAGACTCCTTCCATGCACTCAACATTCCTTTTTAGAGCAAATTGACTAGACTATTTTCTAATGGTGAAGTTGGTTAGTGATTCTACTGACGTCAAACTACCGTTTACCTGAAGACATCAAAAATGTTAACCTGGAAGCAATTTAGCTATGATGGGAGCTTTCAAGAGCCACGTGCCGCTATAAGACGAGCTCGCTCGGAGGGTCTACAGGGAAATCAGAGGAGTGGTGGGGAAGGCCATTTATTGTGAGGTAATATCGTGTTGCAGTATCGCTAACAGGTGCCGTGGCTGAAGGGCCGAAATTGGGGGCAGGTCAACTACGCTCAAGCCTAGCAAAGGGTTTATAACTAGATCCGTACCTATCGTCTTCAGTAAAACGCATTAGCATTCTATACGCTAGTAGCTTCTAGTAACCCATTTCAATCAATTTATTGCTCACTTTGTAGCTGTTGAATGAATAAAGTTTTATATTTGGGCAAGCTCTAAACAAATAATAATTGTTTGGGTACATCCTCCCCCCCCCCCCCCCCCCATCTTGAAGTGCGGCTGTCAGGATTTTATGTAGCTAGCTTTTTTTGTTAGCTGACGCTAACTGTTGAGGTATTCTACGTTTTTTGTTTACTACAAATTAATTAATCAAGAATAGCCTTATAAGTTATAATGGTGGGTACTCAATCATGGCGTATGAAAATGTAGCAAATAGAGGAACTGTATTTTATTTATTATAATACATGATACCTAAATCAAGACACAGATTAGCAAAATGGGTTCGAAGTCAAATGACCGAAAAATTGGAAATTTTCCATACTTCAGGGCGGCCAATTATTGTTGATAGATTATAGAGAATAGATTATGAAATAAAAAGGTAAGTACCCCCTCAAAATTTGATGTTTTGCGAAATACATAAAGTCCAAAAATAGGTAATTCTTTTTGTTAACTCCTAACGCAAGTTAGAAGAATAGGTCTTGCTTGCAGACATCGATCCTTAATAAATTATGGTGTGCATAACTACAAACTAATGAGCTGAAATGATGAAATGATGTTAATTCTAACATGGCTGTTTATTAGGTATTTTTTCAAGGTAGAATCGATTAATGACGAAGTTCGAAAACCTCAGCCTGGCTTATCTTCGTTATAGCCTGGTGTTTAAATATTGTTCTAAAATTCTATTCTATTCTAAATTATGAAGGTCTATCAAATTATCTAGTAACCTGATGGACAAAAATCCATTGCTAATCCGCAGGAGACCCCCAACGTTTCAATATCATGACTTATTCAAAGTGACAGCTATCAAAATATATACATACTTTATCACTTTAAGTAAACGAAATAACTGTTCGGTCCAGACGTCAAGAAGAGCTTGCGTGGCAATCGTGGCTCGTCTAAACCAGGTTTAGAGGCGAATGGAAGTGGTTAGGAAATTGAATTATTCTGAGGGATCCGTCAGTTTTCAACCTCCAGTCCCGTCTCGGTTAACACGTTGAACGAAAACCCCCAATGCATGCAGGTGTGTGTACTTTTTTCTTGTATCCTGGTGAACTCATCTCATTTTCTCCCGTAAGTAATTTGATCTCGTACATTTTCTTCTCTCAAAAAAGTGTTTTGATAAAATATACAAGCATTGTTACGAGTGCAGATAAAACTGCACTAGCCGAAAATATCAAACGAACCATCAGCCGCGTTTTAGCGAATTTTTGAAGAAAATGAAGCTATTGCAATGGGCTCTAAATTTTAGTAATGTAAAGTTTTGAAAATTTTCTTCATGGAAATCAGTTTTAGGTGTTTTAGTTAGCTAAAACTGTTCCTGAAATTATAAACTTTTTTCATATATACATAAATGATTGTGTCACTCTGGACGATATCTGACCGAGGAATCGAGATCAAAAATCCAAAAACATTTTAAAATGTCAATAATATCAAAATAAAGGATGAGTACATTGGCCAGAATTTTTGCCCAAGGGGCAAATTTTTAAAATGTATAGTCAATCGCGTTAAAAAACGCGTTTTTGAGGTTTTTGGTGTAAATTACCATCTTAAACATTGGAACATGTGGTATATTCTGAATCAGCATGAAATTCTCTATAAGAATCACCCACCAAATCGATTAATATTATTCTTTGACAATTTGCTCATCAACTCATGCTGCATGGATGGAACTTTTTTCTACAAAAACGTGAACTGCGTTCTGACTCCGGAATTCAGCATGATTGCGGAAAGCCATGAAAGACTATAGCTGGTTTAACAAATGAGATAACATAGCAACACTACTTCTCCGGTCTCAGTCGGTCGGTTTTACTGAAACGTGTGAAGTAGCTCCTTTTGGTTTCAACCTTTCTCCTTTTCATCAATGAACTTTTGCAATCGAACAGGGACAATGTTTATTAACCCCCTTTAAAATTCGATGATTTACGTTCCACGATACATACAATCCAAAAGTCGAATAAAGAAAAATCCGTCCGTCTTCCCTTAGTTACCATGGACCGAAATTAATTAAATTTGGTACCTATACCCCATAATAAATTTTTTCAATCGATTCCAAAAAAAGTTCCATTCATGCAGCATGAGTTGGTGAGCGAATTGTCAAAGAATAATTTTAACCGATTTTGTGGGTGATTCTTATAGGAAATTTCACGCTGATTCCGAATATACCATAATTATGTTCCTATGTTTAGGATGGTATTTCATACCAAAAACGTCAAAAAACACGTTTTTTAGCAATTTTTGAAACTAAATTTTCAAAATTTGACCCCTTGGAGTACTCCAAAAATTCTGGCCAACGAACTCATCCTTACTTTTGATTTTGTTGACATTTTAAAATTTTTTTGGATTTTTTATCTCGATTCATAGGGCAGATAATATCGTCTGGAGTGACACATATTATGTATATATATGAAAAAGTGTTAAATTTCAGGAATCGTTTTAGAATGGTCTGAAACGGATTTCCGTTCGCTCCTTGGAAGGACTTAAAGGGTTAACGGACAAATAGTTGGCTCTGATTAGTCCGAATTCACGTTCAAAGATCAGCTGATCAAATGCAATTTTTTCCAATTTCACCGAGTCTAGTTTCTTGTTTAATTTGAGAAGCTCCCTAAGTTAGTGAATGTCGTTATGGAAGACCTACTATAACCCCGGATAATAATAATTATAGGTAGGTAGTGTACTAATAGGACCTACACGTTAAATTGTGAACCTCCCGTTATAATTGCGGTTGGCACTACCTGCATACAAAAAATAGGATCTTTACAGAATATAATAAACCAATGTGTAATAATTTACACCGTTTTTCCGATTTCTTGTTTACTTTTATAAACTTTCTTAGTTACTCAATAACGTTAAGAAAAACTTCTACGACTCTCGGATAACAATAATTACAGGTAGGTATGTACTTATTGTGCACGTCAAATTGTGAACCTCGCTATATAATTACGGGAAGTACTTACTAACAGGATCTTTACAGATAGGTGATCTTTATAGAAAAAGCTCCTTTTTATTCACGTGTTTCAGTCCTTTATACTCATCTATACTCTACTAAAAATACGATTATGACATTTTGATTTTTGAGGCAAAAATTTTGTTTAATTTCTTGCACGAATACATAGCTGTCTACCTTCGGTAGCGAGAAAGCAAAAATACTGTTGCATACGTCAGTCAACATCATTTTCGCTTCATTCAAGATCGTTGTTTGGAAATTAGTCTAGGTGTTGTGTACATTATTAAATGGTTTTGGATTTCTACAAATTACAGTACTGTGCCTGAATGAAGTCAGCTTCCAATTCGATTGAATAAATTTAGGGCTGTTATGTTGCACTCCTGCATTTAATGTATTAGGTAAAAGACTTATCGTTCAAAATTCTAATTCAAAATCAAACATTTCGTTCTCTCTCTGATTCTTTGGTCGTTCGCCACTTCCACATCAGTCATCTGGAATTAATGGGAGTAGGATTTTGGTTGGTTCTATCACTACAGGCTACTTGAGAAGTTTTAGTAAATGAGCAGAATCCACGTTTATTGGCCATCGCACTATCATTCATAGTGTTGATCTATTGAAACTAAGTAGGGAAATACAATTACTTAGGTATACTTGAATCAATAGAATCTAGATTGACCAAATTTGTAATCTAAAAGGTCATTTTTTAAAGATGTCCACTTGAGACGGAAGGAAAAATTTTGCTGCAGAAATCTGGGTTTTTGAAATTATAGAATATTATTAAATATTCTATCAAATATATAAACGCTATTAATGATGGTTGGTATAGAGTAGGATTGGAATGATTTAGTCCAGCTTGAACTAGATGATAGGCCTCATCCAGGAGGGGAAACTATACCAACCTAGGCTAATAGCAATGTTTTAAATCTATAGAATGGCAGGGGAAGCTGGATAAAGTGAAAAATCTTATGATCGAAAAAATCTACACGGAACTTAATAATATTAGAACTAGATCGGAAGGACATAACTCCCTACATTGTTAATGCCTCTGCTCTCCTGTAAAAAAATACTTGGGAATTAACAAGCTATTATTGTTATTGAATGGTATTCGATTATTATATTATTTATATATTTCGATTATATGTATATTGAACATGTAGATATTGATTGAAATAAGGTGGCATCAATCCTCTCTCTCTCTCACACACAAACTCTGTCTCTCTCTCTCTCTCTCTCTCTCTCTCTCTCTCTCTCTCTCTCTCTCTCTCTCTCTCTCTCTCTCTCTCTCTCTCTCTCTCTCTCTCTCTCTCCCTCTCTATATCCCTCTCTCCCTATTTTAATCCAAAAGAGGAAGGTGACTTCAAGTGAGACTTGTGATAAGGCATAAGGGTTAGATTTGTAGGTCTTACATCACATGTTGTGTACTGATCCAAGTCAAATTCAGCCTGAATCATAAAATCAGTTGAAACATACTGCGGAGAATATTTGGTTCGTATGAATAGGCACGAAAAATAACTTGTCATGGAATGTAATTTTGTGAATGCAATCTTACCCAAATTCGCTCCCTCGTTTGCGTGTTTGTCCCTTTTAACGCTGCGAGCCACTCTTCCATCAGATGCTTTGAAGTAATTCATCTGAAACAAGAACAGGATTTACTGATTTTATCCCCAAAAACATTGAATTATGGGTTTAGCATTTTTATTATTATTCGAACACTATCTACAATTTATTCTTCCAGAAGTCTGAGAATGGCATAAATATTCTATATTACGTCATCGTACGCAGTCAAGCGGTTCCAATTTTGTGTAACTTTTCAGCTATGTTTATAGTTTCGCCTTTCTTGAAAATGACTACTTCGAACTTCAGTAACCGTGTTTCAATCCCTAAAGGGACACATCAAGCTTCCCCATCGCAAAACTTTACATCCTCCTCCTCACATACATAAAATACATGTATGTAAATTAAGTATAAATACAATTTAGGTAGGTACCTGTATAATACATGCAGCACAAGAAAAATTGTTTAACTTCAGAGTTCAATTCAGGAAAGATTAATATTGATTTTCTTGGGCGAATTTGCCTCCTACCTATCGTAAGTAAGGGAATTAGGTTGATTGATATTATGATCAGTGGGTATCGGCCCCCAAATGAAACAATTCTCCAACCAACCAATATAATATCCAACCAATCAATCAATAATATCCAACGAATCAATCAATAATATCCAACCAATATAATTCCATTCTTCGGCCGACCAATCCAAGAACAAGTATGAAAAGTACTCATACCTAATCAATTTTAAACTTCTGAATCTCAGCACGATAAGGAACATCCATAACGTCATATCTGCTAAATTCAACAATTTAAAATGTTGTCGAATCATCCATTCCATTGCCAATTTCATGTTGAATTGATGTCTTCAAATCCTGATTGATTCGTAGTAAAGAGCAAACCATCGAGAAGTTTCATGAGAAATCAGAAGCATGAGAAATTTCAACAAGAGTGTTCGAAACGCCATGACAACTTCGATGGTGTGCAGTTAACCAAACACTTAAATGTCATGATCTTCGACGATTAGTCTGCCTCGAAATACAATTGACATTAATTTCTCAAATTATACTCCATTTTAAAGAAAGTTGTTCAACACTCTCAATCTCCAAAACTGTCGATTCGACAACATAATTCAAATATCCCTACCCTATTGCACGCCACTCATACCAAAGGCGGCGACTGAGCTCACATTCTCTCAAGAAGAAGGAATAGAAGGAGGAATCCACAGTGCAACACCACAGAGCTATAGAAAGGAAGTACCAATGGTGCAATTCTACTAACTACGATTAACAGTTGATTTTCAAGGCTCAAAACTTAGCCCAAAGTTCAAATATTGAGGATTCCCAAAAATTCGACTTTTTTAAAGAATCCGTTTACTTCTGAACCAATACTATTGACCCTCCATATTTTTCACAATCGCACATGAATATACCTTATGGCTGTGGGGAGGGGGGGCTTTTTGAAAATTCCGACACCAAAAACGTTACCCAACAATCAATAATCAAAGTTTGTTGGGAGTTTATTCTTTCTACCGTGGTTGGGAGGTATTTGGTGAAGGATGTTCTTGAGCTTGCTGTTGTTTGTAAGTTTACAAAAATATCAACACGACCGTGAACTTATTGTTCGAACCATCGAAGCTATGCCACAGTACCTATCCACTTGGCATACTTTTTTGTATTTTGACAGGAACTACGTATGGCAGACATATTCAATATATTCATGTAACAATGTAACAGTGTAAAGCGTTAATTCTACCTGGTTTTTCCCCAGCTAAGCTGATCTCTGCCTAATCAGAAGCCCAAGATCCGCCCCTGCCCTCCGGAACGGATCCAAACCACTATATTCTATGGATTCGTTGTAGTTTCTCCATAACTTCAGTAGATATAACTCGCCATCGAAGGAGAGAGTTGTTTTTGTTGTGAGACCTCCACCGCCCACGCACATAGCGTAGGAGAGACCTGGGCAGAGATGTTGAACAGGCAGGTGACCGCCCCACAACCCCTTATCGTCAAACCCCCTCATCAGCCCCTCGTCCTTCACGTCGCTCCTTCCTCCCTTTCACGTTCAGTTCGGTCCTTCTCTCTCATTCCCTATTGTTTCCACACTCGAGTTGGCGATACCGACTCCCGCCAGCGCTGTGGTAAATCCAGACGTTGACATTTGGACTGAAAAACGTCAACTGGGCCAACACCGGTGAGGATGAGGTGATGGTGGAGGTTGTCATTTCAACCTCCTCGTCCTCCACGTTCCCTCACCGCACACCATAACTGCGTAGATTTTTGCTCTGTCGTTGATTTCACGCTGCATATTTCCATCATTTCACATCCTCCTACATCTACGCTAATAATTAGACAAGACGGATAATTACGAAGCGTGTAATTCCGCTTCGAATTCGGTAAATCACGACGATCATAGCAGGCAGGGGCGGCTTCTCAGGACGCATGACACTGGGGCATGAGTCCCTGTCCATATTCAGGAAGAAAAGAGGGGAAAATCCTCAATCTGGAAGTAGTTTGAATTTTCGCTGGAGCATGAAACAATCACGTTTATAGTATCCGTGTACCGTAGTGAGATGGACTTTTAGAAGTCCATGATATAATTATACTCAGAGGTGTGACTATGAATCATGGCTTACTTCCATGCCACGCTTCTCCATGGAAGTAAGACCCTCCTTTCCGCAATGTTGGAAGATTTGAAAACCCACTTCACTGAGGGATTTTTTCGAGGCAGGATGGCAATTTGCTTTGAACGATTTTTGGCTCTTCACAATAACCCAACACTTGCGATGTGGAAACGTGATCTCGATATTATCATACAAGAACTGGAAGATGTTATAGAACTGCTTTTCAAATCCCTTCAAAATTACTTTCTTCCCGAACGAAATATGCCTCTTTGTTCTTGTTCAATGATTCAAACATTTCGAAACGTGGGGGATATAATTGAATCTGTCATACCTGGACGATGGACCCCCAATACGTCAACTTTGAGCCCAACGGAGAGTTTCGGGAGACGAGGGTGAGGTAAAACTTGGGTTTTCGGACATTTTCCCTCCTTATACGAGGGATCCAAACCGTGCGAAACTTGAAGAATATTTGAGAACCATTCCTTTCTGGATGATGGTCCCTCAAAACTTACTCAACTTGCTGAAGCTGGAGAGGAAGTTTTGGGAGGCAATTTAATAAACGAAAAAATTTAGTCTGACAAACACTTGAAACCGGAACCCTTCAGTGAGGAACCAACCAACGCAACGGGCATCGGCTACATCAGCTTACAAGAAGTAGACCCATTGGAAGGCATCCGGCAATTTCCATGGTACGGTAACTTCACGGATTCACAGACGAATGATAGTAAGCTACAACAACTTCGTGTTGTAATTGTAAACGTATAAACGTATTGTAATTTATTTTATTGCTTCCGAAGTTTATGAATACGTAAATTAATGCACTACATACTAAGACGCCTTAGAAGACGCATCTATCTATATCAAACCTTATAAAAGATATGGATAATTTCATCATAATAGTAAAATGATCTAAATGGGGAATTCTGGTGTGTCAAAATTTTGCAATTTCGACTTCACATTCGGATTCAGCACCTTCGAAAATCCCTTAGTTCTAACTTTCAGCTCAAAATGTTCAGGTTGGCTGTAAAACAGCCACAGTATCGAACAGGTTTTTTTTCTTGTTTTTTTTTCTCCAGAAGTTTCATTTCTTTGTCAACTTGATTCCTTTGTTTTTTAAAAATGTAATAATGTAATTGGGTTCGTCCGTATAAATATAAATAAATAAATAAATAAAACGGGTGAGAAGATCACGCGTGGTGGGCACGGGGTTGGTGACGTCGTCTGTATCGATTTTACGGGACTCATTTTCGCTCAATCCCAATCATTGGATACCCCACATATAGAACCTTCTCGGACATTTTTCAGTTTAACGAATAAAATGGAAATGCCGGAATTGCCCATCGTATGAAACTTTGGGCATGTCACTAATAATCCGCAAGTGAATGAGAGACCCTTAAAAATATCAAAACATTGAACTAGAGGGGAGTTCCGTGGAGAGAAATGGGGTGTATCCGAGGTTTCCTCCGACTGTGATAGAGCAAGGGGATAACGGGGTTCCGCCTAATTTCTGCCGTAGGTTTACATAACTGCGTAAGGTCCGATTCCTTCTATACTTCAATTTTAGATAATGAGCGCAGTTGCGTTTAAATTTCAAAACCATGAAGATAAAGATCGCTCTCTTGCCAAAACCATTAGGTTATAAAGATTTCAGCTTCAACATGCTTTACCCATGACCTAACAGACCCTTGGTCAGCTGAGTGAACTCCTGAGCTGTTTCCTTCCGATATTCAGCCGAAAAAGCTGAACTTTGAAAGGGAGACTCTGGGGGTCCGCGAGAGACGAATTACGGATCTTTGATCAGCTGAGTGAGCTCCTGAACTGTTTTTCCTCCGTATTCAACCGAAAAAGCTGAACTGTGAAAGGGAGACTCCGAGGGTCTGTTGGAGACGAATGACAGACCCTTGATCAGCTGAGTGAGATTCGGAGCTGAGTAGCACAATAACTCTTTTTTCAATCAAGCGAAACTGAAGGCGGC
>JAEMON010000010.1:24088526-24108127 GCA_030264115.1 Lygus lineolaris
AAAAATCTAAACCAAAATTGGGTCTTGAGTTTTAAAATAACCCTGAATAAGGCCCGTTCTCAAGTGAGCCACCCGTTATTTTATTTTTTTCATTTTTTCAATTTGGTATTTTGTATTGGCTGTAAGTGCCATAAGGTCCAATTATAGGTAGTAAAATCATGATAACCACTAGACACTTGGGCACTTCTAAATTCATTAACAATATGCGTACGGTAACGACCTAATCGATTTCTCATTATTTCCTATCCAATTGTCGGATTCCGTTCAGAGTTTGAAAATTAATAAATCTAAAATCATCTCTTCATCTCCGAAATTTGTCGATCATGGGTTCTCTTATTTCTGTATTCATCTTGAATGTGACACTAATGATAATATATCAGTAATCTAAATACTCGTTCCAGTACAGTCTTATATCGTGCATAACATTGCAATTAAAATTAATTACTCGTGAAAGGATGCGGTGAACCTCTACTGCCCACCAACTAGGCATGAGGTTTTTTCCTTCAACAACAACCATCACCCTTTTCTTCCCTCGAAATCCACTCGTTCCCCTCCTCAAAGGCTCCGGTATGTCTGCTACTTTCTTGTACGATTTTGACAGTTGCCAACTCAGCCCATTTCTCAGAGCCTTATCATTGAAGTATTGTGATGTATGATTTAGATACGTTATCTCCAACCGTTTGATTAGGTTCTCAGCATTTTTTAATTCAGTCAAACTCTTGGCTGTGTGAAACGAATGTCCACGAGCCATGACGGAATCATTCAGATCTTTGTACAAGGTATGTGCCTTCTTAAATGGCTTATAAAAGTTTCCAGAAATTTCAAAAGCACCTTAGTGAATACCTGAAGAGTAAAGCTCATAGATCTGACGGGTCAATCGATTCGAGGTCGCTCCGAGACAGATCAAAGTTAGGTACCCTAGCTTAGGAGCTTTTGGGCTTCTTCCGTCACTGCTCAAATTGATAATGGGACGTATTCCCATACTGCTTTCATGTTTTATATTGTAGTTCATTGTAATCCGGTACCTACATAAATATATTATACTCTCTTTTTTGGTACCTAATTCTCTTCCAGTCTATGCATTCGATCGTTTAATCTCATTTTGTGTTATAACTCTCTGTGCTGTCCTTTGGGCTGTTGTTATTGCTGTGTTGGTTTGTACTAGCAGTACCCACGTATGTACGTATAATAAATTTTAATCATCTTCTCCTTAGAACGGATTTCTATTTGACTTTTTCCACTGATTACCTTAGAATTGTACGCCTAAGCTTTTTGGCTTTCCTTATGTAACTCAGTAGTTTTGGACCTAGCAGATCAAGAAAACTTAACATGCACCTGAACTATGGATAAGCCCAGACATTCATTTTTCCATCTCGATGTCAGTGGTTGGGAATTCCCTTCGCTTTCCCTCACAGCGCCCATCGATGGAACGAGGAAATTCAGCTTTTCTAGCCTCAATCTGCGGAGGCATTCCACCTCGGTAACTATTTGTCTTGATCGACTTTATTTGTTTGAATTTGTTTTGGCTGGTAGATGAGAAATAAATTAAGAATTGGTTGATTGTTGTTTAACTTTTTGAGTTCTTCGTATATTTTAGTGTTCGTCCTTTTTGTGTTCAACGATGGATCTCTACTTCAATCGTCCCAAGAACCCTTGTTCTTCGCCAGTGTGCCAAAATGTGTTCTGCGCTTTCTCAATCTCAGCCAGATTAGTGTCCCCTGATCAATCCTTTCAATTTGTTCCTCTGTGATTCCTATAGTGTTCACTGTCTCAAGCTCTAACATTTGCTTATGGGTGTTGCTTTGTACTGCTTTCTGTATGTGGGCGAGAAATGTGCCTAGTATTACGTCTAGTTAGGTATTTATTTATTTGTGCATTAGTTCCTGTGTTAAATGATTCCCCCTCTTCTTGAATTGAGCCCGAAATCATTTGCTTGTTTACTAAGTTGTTGTTGGTTACTCGAGGCTCATATTTATATGGGTATAGGTGGTGGGTGATCCTCGGGCCAAATTCTTGAACATCATTTATTCTGATTTGCTTGCTTTCGTGAGGGAATCATGGTTTTGATAACCAACTTTGATGTGTCAAGAATTTAACTGGTTATTTGGGGCATCAACGGTTGCGAAAAGGCGTAAAACTAGGTTCGTTTCTGTATAAAAGTAACAGTCTGCCATCCAGGTGTTCATCGGGAATGCCAGGTGCCGCAGCACTGGACACACTAACTGAAAATTATTTTGGCTTACGCCAAAGAGGACAGGATGTCCTGCAATAAAAAGAAACCGGAGGTATGTCCTGCAATATCATCAAGAGAGAGAGGGTGAGGAACAAGCGACCCTAACAGGGAAAATGTAAATACTGTAAACAAGAGCCAAAGAACAATGTAAGGACGGGATGGGGGGAAGAGTAGGATTTAAGAATGCAGAATATCATGGAGTTTAGGTATGGAGAGTTAGAATCTCGTCTTGTCTCTTGTCTTTGTTGTCAAGATACAATCAAGTATCAAATAAGTACATACATACCGTGTAGTATTATTATACAAATTTTGTTCAAAATACCAAATTAAATCAGCAAGGGTCAATAATAGAAATGTTATTATTGGGGTTGAGTCAAGATATGTCTTGATGTTTTCCAAACTATTTTCTTAGTATTTTTGAATGTTGAAATTGTGTGAAACTCATCTTGGCTTTAAGTTAGTTGAACTTTAGGTAGGCATCTACCTACTTACCTAAAAATCTACACTCTGGTGAAAACTATTTTCAGATTGGTATAATATTATGTTCTTAATCGAAATTTTTGTAATACCTAATTGAATACTTTCATTGTTAAGTAATCAATAATCATTCTTTCCTCAGTACCTAAATAGATACCTACCTAACAATTTTGACATGGTTTCTTAAAACTCTCTTTCAACTCTCACGTTGTTAATATTTATTATTTTGTTCTTCCATTGTCTTATCAGACTCTCAACCGATCTGAATCGATGGTCTCGATCAGTCACAAGACTCTCACAACTTATATAGCTGAAGATGATGCCCAAGGATTACAAGCATATCTTGAAAATAAGAAGGTTGCCGTGGACGACAAAGATGAAGTAAGGAACTGAATGTTGGTCCTTAGTAATACCAAATTGTTATTTCTGCAACAAAATTTAATTTGGTTGTTTTGTTAGTGTCAAAATTGTGTATCGTTATTATTTTACACGTCATTTTTGGAGCAAGTCACAACTTTGTAAATGCCTTTCTAATTGCTCATTTATTTCTAGAACGGCGCCACTGCCCTGCATTTTGCAGCGACCAAAGGAAAACCAAATTTCGTCCGAATTCTCATAAACCACAATGCTGATATCAATGCTGAAGATCAGGTAGGTTTCTATTTTGCTGCTTACCTTTTTGTGATTGAAAAGAATAATTAGTTAGTAACCTAGGGACTAATCTATTCGTAATTTTAAATTTTTCCCAAATCAACGATTTCTTCATTAGCTTTCTATAATATTATGACATTAAAGAGCATATATATTGCAATTTATTTCAGGACAACTGGACTCCTCTACTTTGTGCTTCTAAAGAGGGTCATTTCGAAGTAGTTCAAGAACTACTCGATCGAGATGCCAACAAAGAACATAGAGACGTTGTAAGTTTTATTTTTCGTGGTTTTGGTTGACCAGAATATATAGGTAACTGCTTGGGCTTCTTCCGTCCATCATATTCCTCTTATCCTCCTTGAAATGGTTGCTCCTCTTCGTGGAAATCTTTCTCGCTCTTCAGATTAAATATCATTTATTAAATTTAAATGTAAATGTTTTCATTTAGGGAGGTTGGTCTGCTCTTATGTGGGCGTCGTACAAAGGTCACACCAACACCGCACTGCTACTTCTTGAGAAAGGCGCAGACGTGAATGCTCATGGCAACTACCACATCTCATCGTTGCTCTGGGCTGCGGGGCGGGGACACGATGTGATTGCAAAAGCTCTCATTTCCCATGGGGCAAAGGTCAATGTAGGCGACAAGGTGAGTATTGGAAAGAGAATTGATTTTCTTTAAATTCGTTTATTGAAGAAACGTACAACATGTAAATTCGTAATAAATTCTATTTTGCTGATCGCGAGTGATTTAGTTCCTCTTGTCAGTCTAGAAGACAAGATAGATTGGTAAAGGAAATTGATGAAAAAAAAAAAAAATGAAATGAAAATGAAATTTATTCCATTCATTGAAAAATAATAGGTACATTTGTGGCAATGTGTCTAAAGAAAAAAGAAGTATAATACTATTTAGATGATCACATCCACTTAATTTGCTGGAATGGGGTCTGCGTGTGATTTTAACACAGAATGTGTCTTAGCCATGGACTAACAGCCAAAAATTGTAACGAAATCTGGGACGAAATCGGTGACGCTCCGGCACTTTAGATTATTATTAACTCGAAAAGTGAAGTCTAGGTAGAAATCAATGAGGTACTACCGCAATGTTTTGAGGTACTAAACACACACACACAAATATTGCACAGCGGTTTATTACTATTTTGTATAGATCATCCATCTAAACAGATCCTATTGGTTAATGCAATGGGGTCTGCGCATGATTTTTTTTTTACAATTTTTATTGAAAGGGAATCGATTCAAAATGGCCAAAGTGGGGTTATTTCATAATTACGTGGTCTCCCTATTTTTTTTTTTTATCGACGAAGAGAAATGTGAACGTCTGAAGAAATGCGCGCGGAAATGGTGCGCGCTGATTGGTCGAAGCTCATCCATGCTGACTACGTATAATATCCACGAACGGTTTTTAAAGGGATAGCAGGGGGCGGTGACGTACGTACCTCTGGAGGTAATAATTTGCTCGTTGGTAACCCTGAAGGCTGGCGAGCGGAGTGATTTTTTTTACATGTATAAAAAACCCGATCATTTTTTATAGTATGGCACCACTGCATTAGTTTGGGCCTCCAGGAAAGGAAATGCGGACATTGTCAGTGCGCTACTGAAAGCAGGAGCCAATGTTGACACTGCCGGAATGGTATGCATAATTTATTTGTGTTATTAACATTATTTTACGTGCCTATATGTGATGTTGTTATAAGAAACCTTACAATAAAGTAAGATGTTCGGTATTATCAAGGCTGGTTCACACTTTGGGACAAAGTAACAAGTACCATCCCTTCAACAAAACTTGGCTTTTGTTATCCGATATCTGATTTTTTTGTTTCCTTTTAGCATTCATGGACTCCTTTACTGGTGGCCACGATGGGCAACCATGTGGATGTAGTAAATCTCCTGTTGGAGCACAAGCCAAACGTAAATGCTGTTGATAAAGATGGGTGCACGGCGTTGATATTAGCCTGCAAAGAAGGCTACACAGAGATCGCCGCTGCTCTGATAGCTGCTGGAGCTTATATCAATGTGCAGGTGGGAAAATTTCGGATTTTCCTCCTTCAAGTCCAGATTTTGTCGTACTCCATTGCCTTCAAACATTAAAAGTTTTATAAATCCAGTCCCAAATCATTTCACGTTTTTTCTACGACAGGACCGAAGTGGCGATACGAATTTGATCCATGCTGTAAAGGGAGGCCACCGTAACATTATAGACTTGTTGCTGAAAAAATATGCTGATGTTGACATTCCAGGAAAAGTAAGTGTGCAGATTGGCTAATGGTAGCAAAGTCTGTCAATATATTTTTGTACTTTCCTTAGGAATAAAGAGTGCTGTTCTTTATATTGTCCAATTTTATTTTACTATTATTTGCTTTGCCTAACTCACACTGATTGTTATATTTTATATATTACGCATTAGGAAAAGAAGACTGCCACTTATACTGCTGTAGAAAAAGGAAACATTCCAGTACTCAAAATGTTACTAACTGCTAATCCTGATCTAGAAATATGTACAAAAGTAAGTTGATCTATCATTATAGAATTAGAGGAATAGATATCTGCATGATATACGTAATAAAAATTGACTTTATAGACTACTTATATAAATTATTCAAAATAATGTGTATTATAACAAGGGAAACTGAGTTGGGAGTGGCCTAAAAATAAATTTAAATAAAATATGGCCCTATAAATTAAAATGGCCATGTTATTGATACGTCGATGTGGATTTGTAAGAATTAATGTGTTTTAAGAATATAATAATAATATACCTAGAATATAATAAATAAATACATACCTACTTTAAAACAGAGTGTTTCAACAAATAGTTACCATACAAGCAACACAAACCTTTTTTTTTTAGATAATAGTAGGTAGGTACGAGGTCACTCCTTCGAAGTCTCTCAGTGCTGAGGTCCTAGTTCCTTAATTAGCGTTTAATGATGCACTGATAAACAATAGGGTGTGCGCATGGGTCGGAATTTGCATTTGCCACCCTAAATTCGTGTTCAGCGCTCTCAAAACCCCCCATTTGCCAATTTTTAACTGAAAATTGCGTTTGGTTACGCCGGAAAATAGCTGGGAAGAGGCGCGTGACGTCTGAATTATTTGGGCGCTGAGGCTCACCCCCAGGCGGGAGGGGGGTCGGTGACGTCATCATTATTAATTTCAAGACCCTTTTCCGCTCATAGGAGACCCCTCACGTGGCACCTTTTCGGAAAGCTCTCACTGAGATCTATAATTTGAAAATATAAAAAAGAACCATGCGTACACCCCATTACCAGGTGTTAGTTTCCGAGTCTCACCCAGCAGCCCAGCGCTCCTGGTAACATGAGTCAACCGCACTGGAAAGTGTGACACTGTGCCCCAGTACTGAGTTAGAATAAAAACATGTTTATAGCTTTGTTGGTTACACTGATGAAATAGGCAATGAAAACCAAGGCTTCAGGAAAATGAAATTATTCCGTAACTATAAGTGACACACAAGTATCGCTGTTCTTTCATTTCCAGGATGGAGATACCCCTCTACTGAGAGCTGTAAGGTCTCGAAATGCAGACGCCGTATCTCTTTTGATGGATCGTAAAGCAAAAGTGTCAGCCTCTGATAAGTGGGGGGACACAGCACTTCACATTGCTATGAGAGCTAGATCTAAAGCCATAGTTGAAATCCTTCTACGGAACCCTAAAAACAGTCAATTGCTCTATCGACCGAATAGGGCTGGTGAAACACCCTACAACATAGATATGAATCATACAAAAACCATTCTTGGGCAAATCTTCGGTGCACGTTAGTAATTTGCTACGATATTCCGGACTATCCTATATCCTACGGTTCAACTTTGACAAGATCGAAAATTTACTCCAATTTCAGGAAAGCTGAATACCAATGAGGACAATGAAAATCTCCTGGGATATGATCTGTACAGCAGTGCCTTAGCTGATGTGTTGAGCGACCCTTCCCTCTCCATGCCAATCACAGTCGGTTTGTTTGCTAAATGGGGAAGTGGGAAGTCTTTCCTTTTGAACAAACTACGTGGTAAGACTTATTATTTCAATAAGTTATCATTTCAATGAGTTATTATTGTTCAATAACTTGCATTTGAGTACTTTCGACAGCGTTCTGTTGTATTTTCTTCAAGTTCATTGTGATATAACCAAGAACAAACTATTATAGCAGTGAAATGTAGTGGAAGACGTTTTTAAATTAGGGTGGCGAGAGATGGTTCTATCCCTAAAAATCTGGTGCGAAGCTTCACACTACTTCCCTCACCCTTTGAAACCTGAAAAACTTAGTTTTTAGCACATTTTTTAGCTTTTCTCGCAACATGCTCTCACGATTTTGATTAAATTCACAGGGCTTACTCTTCTTTCAAGTGAAAAAAGCTCCAACACCAATCATCTTCACAAAAATATCCTGAAGGCCAAATCAGCGTTAAAATCCACAAAAATGGCTATAAATATAAATAGCTATAAATAGCAATTTTTGTGGATTTTAACGCTAATTTTGGCCCTCAGGATATTTTGGTGGAGATGAAAGGGTATTGGAGCTTGTTTTTACTCGAAGGAAGAGTAAGTTCTATGAGTTTCATCAAAATCGTTAGAGCTATTTGCGAGACAAGCTATAAAATGTGCTGAAAACTACTTTTTTCACTTGTTTTGAATATTTTCTCCCCCTAATAATTGACCTGGAGGGCTGAAATTCTCATTGGATCATCCTCAAACAAGTAGAATCCTAAAAATCCAAAAATCCTCGAAATCGGAATTTTTTCATCATTTTTGTGGGGGCCGCAATACACTTTTTCAAAACGTGGAGAAAATAAATTGATCAGATATCGATTAGGAGCAGTTTAAGGTGGTGTTTCAGAAATTGGGTTTTCGGCTGATCGCAATACTTTCGTTCCACCTTTCAGGTGGGCTGAGGAAAGTAAAAATTATAATATACCTACCTGCTTTGATCGACCGCCCGCATCCTCTGTGACGTGCCCGACTAATGGCTGAGCGCTTGGGCGCCATTACCTCAAATTTCCCACATCGCCGACAGACATTTTCATGCCCATAAATATGTGATCCCCATTCTAGTATCTATTAGAAGTATCAAAAATCTATTAGTTCAACTATCTACTAGTTCCAGAACAAATCCAAACTAGGAAGTATCTACGACGGAATTCCGTACTGATGATGATTTCGACACCAATCTAGAAGCTAGCGTTCCCTTCCAAGTTTGCTAAGTGTTTCTCAGCTTTAGTGCATTGCAGCCCCCTTCTCACAAAATTCTAGTAACATTAGCGAGTAACCTACTTATCGGGTCAAAGATCTCAAAAATCTAGGTGTGTTTCATATACTTATGAATTGCATTGCTATGATTTATCAACTGCTTGTGATGATAATCATGTTATCTCAAATTAATTGGCATAACCGTACGATTCGTTTGCAGAGGAAATGAAAAGCTTCGCTCGTCAATGGTATGACCCCATCATTCGATTCTCATGGGTTCTACAAATCATGTTGTGCCACGTTTCGCTAATGGTTGGGCTGATTGTTGGACTTCTCACTTGGAGCTGGTTCATCGGCGTGCTTGTTACAGTTTTACTTATCGTTGCTTGTTATGCTTTGTATACTCTTCTTTGGGTATCAAGTCAAAGGTATGTACTGCAAGGTGGTTCTCTATACTTGTTTTGACAAGGGCCGTATTCAGTGTTGTGTGTTTGTTTCAATTATCCATATTATGAAAATATATTTTACAAAATATTCGTATCATATCTGCAGCTTTGAAGATATTAGAAATTTTTCACAGATACAGTTGGGAATTCCCGTATAAATTTAGCGGAATTCTCGCAAAAAAGATGACGACCTTCAAAATTGTTCTTCAAGTCATGTTCTGTCATCCTCCTGGAACCCCATTTGCTGACTCAGTTACTGCTCAACCAATCAGGTAGCTACTTTCGTATAGGGGTTGGTATTCCACCTATTGTATGAAACTACTTTTTTGAACAGCTACTGACATGTTTCTTCCGTTTCAGGTTTTATTTCAGTGAGTCAAATCGTATCGGCACCACCACTGCGGGAGAAAATTCTGTTGTTCAAATGCTTGGATCCCTTTATGATGCGATAGAAAATGATTATGGAACTTTCGCCACTCGTCTTTACCGGGCGTTTCACCCCAAACCATGTGCGTCGTACTTGAGACCTTATAAATTGTTACTTAGGTGCAGTACCTACCTGGTATAGGAACCGAACATATTTATATATGTCTATAATTATTGTTTTTCATTTTCGTTGTAACTTGTAGGTGTGTATTCACCTACTTATAATTGAGTAATGAAGTTGTGGTTTTCGTCTCCACCGTACGAAATAATAACTAATTTTCCTTTCAGTGAAAAATGCAACCACCTGGAGATGGAGAAGGCTATGTTGTATCCCCAACATATTGGTCTTCGAGATATGTTTTTTCTGTTCTCTGATCATCGTTGGAATAATGGTTATTTATTTCTCGGAGCTATCCCTTACTGAGTAAGTACAACCTCCCATCATCCCCCACCCTCTTTTGAGATTACATGACTGTTTGTAGTGATCTTAAAAATTATGTACCTACCAATTCACCTTGAATTTCATTTCTTTCAGGGACAATACCTCCATAAGCAGAATCACCGTACACGTCGTGCTTGGTCTGTGTGGTGGTATTCTCCTAGTAGCCGTGATTGCTAACTTGTACACCATCTCCAAAGTTCTCAAATCTCTCATGTTCTCCCAGAGACGGAAACTTCAGTACGCCATAGCTAATTTGGAAACAGTCAAATCTGAGGGATTTCTTCAGGTGCTGAGGAAAGAAGTAGCTCTAATGACGGATATGGTAAGTAAACATTAATTTGGGATACAAAATACAGTTGCACCAAATAGCTATTTTCCTATTTTGTACTTTACACACCTACACTCACACGGTTTGATGCAGTTCGCGAGTTGGATAGACCAAGTGATTAATTCTCAACAGTGAGAAAACATACCAAATTGGATATCCAAAATTCAAGGAAGAATGGTGACTGATTTTGTGTGTTTTGTGTTGTGAAGCGACTGAAGGCGGATTCACATTGAGACGAAATGGCATAATGAACTCGGCAAAACTGCGGTGACGTAACACCGTTATTGAATCTGATTGGCTGACGGACTGTTCTAAATATTTACGGTTTTTGCGTGTGCTGTTTACAAATCCATGCGAACGTTTGGCGTTCCTTACGCGGCGTTGCTGTTTTGTGGACTTGATTATGGCGTTGCGCCTCAACGAGAATCCATCTCAACCAAAGTGAAAAAACTTGATGGTAGATCACGTTAGGTAGGCCCATGTGGTCTGTGAGGAGGTTTGAATAGTCCTGGCTATCCTTGTGAAGCTGATTAATCCCTTTGAGTACGTATTAACATAGAGACTTTGAGTTGGAGTGATGGATTTACGTCGTGTTGGATGTCCAACCATTCAAAAATTAGTGATGGGGACTGGGAAGTGCCCTTCATGAACAGCGCGAAAAGAATACGAGTTCAGGACGGCCGTTCAATAGGTAAGGAGGTTGGTAATTAGATATTTTCTTTTTGAAATATCCATGTGGAAACTGGAAAGATCCCAAAAGGAGGATGAGGTACCAAACAAAAGGTCCTGTTTCCCCCAGCCTAAAAAATGAATTGACCGCATTATTCAATATCTACCTACAGTGGCCTGGCACCATTCGTAGGTGATTTTCTTGGGTTCAGCCCTCAACTACACGGGCGAAATTAGTCCATTACTAACTATTGAGAAATCCTGGTTTCGGGGAATCCAAGCTTTTTGTGCATGCGCACACGCTACTAATGGTCCGACGGTGATGAGATTCATAGGGAACCGTCACGGGGCTACCTTGTAAACCTATGAAAATCTGGAGTTATGGCTATGAAACAACAACATTTCGAAATTGCGCATGCGCAGTAGGTATCATTGATACAATCATTTCGAAATTCGAATGTAATTGTTCACCGCCAACTACCCTCCGAATTTGAGCGGAATAGGTCAATTAGGAACTGAGAAATCTTAGTTTCATGGAATTAACCTTTGCGCATGCGCACACGCTACTAGTGGTCTGATAGCGATGCGATTCATAGGGGACCCCTTAGACTATAACCCGCGAAATTGGTCGGGTGGTTCCGGAGCTACGCCCATGACTACAAATTTCAAGTTTGCGCTTGCGCAGTAGCTACTACTGATCCAATTGTGACAAAATTCATAGGTGATTGTCTTGAAGTCATCCCAACTACCCTCCAAATTTGAGCGAAATAGATCAATTAGGAACTAAGATACCGGGGTTTTGGGAGGAAATTCACGTTTGCACATGCGCTCACGCTACTAGTGGTCCTAAGGCGATGAAATCTATAGTGGACCGTCACGGAGCTAACCCGCACAATCCCTGAAAATGTCATCAAATTTGCACCATAACTCCATATTGTTTTGCCTGGGACAAGGAATTTACCACAGACCGACAGACAGAAACGGAACCAAAATTGTTCAGAAAGCTGTGAAACGTAAAAAGCAAGTGGAAATTTTGATTTTGGGGGACAAAAACTTTTTTCATTTCTTTCACGAACACATAGCTTCCCACCTTCGGTAGTTAGGAAGCAAAATTGAAGTGAAAGTGACCGCGGATTACAAGAGTGAACAAGGATCAAAAGTTTCCTGTTTATTTTGTACAGAAATCTCCACCGGAGCGTTCATTCTTCAAACTTGGGTCCTGCCTGAGCCACATTTTTTCACCTTGAACTGTTTCCACTATTTCAATACCTACTTAAAATTGGTTCACATGGTCTGTGAAAGGCGTCCATCAAAGTGGCCATGCTGGAATCTGATTTCCTAACAGTCACAAGTGCTTTTAACGTTGAATCTGATGGGAATTTCAATATATTTCTCTTTGCAGTACCCACCACTGTTGTCTATCAATATAACTGATGATTGGCCAAGGTTTGTGGTCTAACTGACTATGATGTATGTTGTCACGTTTATCATAGAGTTCCATGAAGATCTTATAGTGTCAATATGGCGTGTTTGCAGTGAATTTGCACATGATTTGGCTGAATGGTACTTGATCCCACTGTGTATCACAAACACCTAAAATAGTGAAGTGGCTTCTACACATGTATAGCATAATATCAGTGTTGGTCAGCTTTGATTAGCATCTGCTGATATCGCCCTAGACATAGCTCTCACTACTAGGCATCCCTGGACGTTTCTGCCATGCATCAGGAACTTCTGCACAATGTATCCATGTTCTTCGTTAGCTACTTTCCTGGTCACTTTGACAGATGCCCTTTACAGTATTGACGGACCTGTTAAATCTAGCATTGCAGCTCGTTGCTTAGTCACGAATTTTGTTTTTCGATGTTCGCAGGTCAAATGCCTGGACGCATTTTCGGAACAACAAACAAGACTGGTGATCATAGTTGATGGTTTGGATAGCTGTGACCAAGATAAAGTCGTTTTAATTCTAGATGCTGTCCACACATTGTTTTCTAACGTTAACTCTCCCTTCATCACAGTTTTGGCCATTGACCCCCACGTTATTGCAAAGGTAAGTGTGCCTACATTTTATGGAATTTGCTGAGGTGTTATGAAGATTGTGATTTTTGTAAATATATTGTTAGCAAATCAAGTACCTACTTATTCATTCGTAAATATGCTTCTGTTAAACTGGGGCACTTTCCTTAGACAGAGTGTTGAAATAGGAATAGCTATAATGTATGTTTAAATTGAGTATCCACAGTTTCACGCAGCTGCTCTCAGTAGTTGTTACGATTCTTCGTAGGAGTAACTACTTATTAAGTTAGACAAGGTTGTTTTACATCTTATTAAATTTTATTATTTCAACGGCACAACCAGGTAGCTTGGGAACAGGTTAGTTTCACGAATATTGATGCATGAATCCCTGGACACTACTTCTAGTCAAGCCTTCCACACTCTCCTTGCACCTGTTTCCGAATGCTGATCTCAAGTGCTCATTAATCATAGACAGTAATTTATCATTCCGTTTTTCATTGATTCATCTTCACCCTACCTAATATAACTGTTGTTGATGTTCACGATAGACTTCTACAGTTGTCAAGAAGTTGTTAGTAAGTTGGACGTTTTCTTGAAACTGTCCAATAATGTTTTGGGTCATAGTATACAAGTTCTTAGGACTGATAATGGACTTGAATATTGTAATAATATTGTTCAAAAGATACTTGAAAACCATGGAATCAGTCATGAACGGACAGTTCCATATAATCCGGAACAAGGAGGATCTGGAAATGGGTTGAATAAAAATGTGTAGGCTGAAGCAGTGAATACTGCTGTTTATGTTCTAAATCTGACAGGAACTAGTTCGATTCAGGGGAAAACAACTTATGAGCTGTGGCATAGAAAAACACTGACAATCGATCATCTAAGAGTATTCGGTTTGAAAGTTTTCACTGATATACCAAAACAGAAGCGGAAGAAGTTTGATGCTAAAAGCCAACTAGGTATATTTGTTGAATACTACAGCAATGTTTAGGGTATACAGTTTGTTACCCTAAAACAAAGAAATTTGGCTTCAGTAGGGACATAGTGTTTTTTGAAGATGAGGTGTTCGATGAACAAAACAAATGTGATGACAAGGAATATTGTGTCATCAAGTCAGATTTTCAAAACTATGAGTCAAATAATCAAGCTTCCGACCAATCAGAACCCGTGGAGTATAATAGTGGAGCAGAAAATCTTGAGTTTGCATCAGTGGAACATGATGAATTAAACGTGGAAGCTGATGACCAGGAAGAAATATGGGATACAATCTAAGAGAACGTATAACCGAACAGTTTTCTTGTTGTACTGGAAAATCAGAATAACCACTAGAACTATTGTCGTATGAGCAGCCAGTCAAATGTGAAGAGGCCGAAAAATGGAAAGGTGCTATGGACGAAGAGATGGACTCACTGCACAAAAATAAGACGTTGGAGCTTGTGGAACTACCACCAGGAAGGAGTGTTGTGGACAACAAGTGGGTCTTCAAAGGCAAGCAGCCAAGTGGTCGGTACAAAGCTCGACTGGTTTTCTTAGAATTACGTTGAGGACTATCACGAAACCTTCAGTCCAGTGGTCAGATATGAGTCAGTACGTACCATTTTAGCTCTATCTGCTGCAGTTAAATATGAATGTGATACAATTTGGTGTAAAAACTGCATTTGTGAACGGTTATTTAGAGGAGGAAATTTATATTAAACAGCCAAAAGGCTATGAAGATGGCTCAAATGCTGTATGTAAACTGCTTCGGAGCCTTTACGGGCTGAAACAAGCACCTCGGTGCTGGAATCAAACTTTTAACGCATTTTTAAGCTAATTTGATTGTAATGTTTGAAAACCGACTCATTTCCACTACCTATTCAAGTTTTCACTGACTCTGACTACGCTGGGGATGTAAAAACCAGGAAGTCAACCTCTGGGATTGTAGTCAAAATTGGTAGAGGGAGTATTATTTGGTCGTCACAAAAGGTTGGTCAGTCTGTCTACTAGTGAATCGGAATACGTAGCTGCTTGTCAAGGAGTGGAAGAGCTAATATGGATGAAACGGTTTTGGAACGAATTGACAGCGGAAGATGGCAATTTTGTGCTCTACGTAGATAGTCAAAGCGCGGATCGACTAATAAAAAATCCAGAATTCTATAAGCGGTTGAAGTATGTAGACACTCGTTACCACTTCATCAGGGAAAAGTATGACGGGAAAGATTTCACTGTTGAATATGTGGAAACGCAGAATCAAATCACAGACATTATGACAAAACCTTTAGTCCTGTTTCCGAATTCTGATCTCATGTGTTCATTAATCATAGACAGTAATTTACCATTCCTTTTTCATTGATTCATCTTCACCCTACCTATTACAACCTTAGTTCAACTTCGTTTCATCACCATGGATAAAGTCAATCATCCACGCACGGATGCATGGGGACATGTACGGTATTCCTAGTTCAATCCCTAAGAATAATATCTCATTTTTTCTCATTCGACCCAAAGTATTTTTCACCGGTAATGATGTTTGTACCCATGTCCATTCTCTTAATCAACAGTCAAAAATATAAACACTTTGATTATTTTTTTGTTGGGTTCTTTACTCTTTATTAAAAACTGTTTGCCGATTTCAGTGCATTGAAGCCAACAGCCGAAAACATCTCATCAACGAAACCAACATCGGAGGCCACGACTATCTCCATAATATGGTTCAGCTTCCTTTCTATTTGCAAAACTCCGGATTGCGTAAGGTGAAAATCGCGCAGAAAGCTGCTGTTGGGAAAAAAGCTTCTATGACTGCTGGTTTTGAAGGATCCACCACTGACTTGGGGCTTCCTTCTGTAAGTTTTCACATAATTTTGTGACTCATGATCACTTGACTATTCGGTGATTACAAGTTTCAACATCAGGATTACTCTTCTAGTAAGGCACGTGTTGTAGGATATTTATTTTCCTTTTCAATCCCCTATTTGATGTTGATTTGTGTTGTGCTACCTATGATGTGTAAATGTGTAGACCTACTTCTTGATCTTCTTGTTCCAAGAGTAACCACCTCCCAACGTTTACTACCTTATAGGTACTTTCAAGGTTTACTACGTTGTAGATACCTAGTAGTTTTTGAGCGTGTTTTCATGTACATCATAATCGCCACATCCTCATTCCAACAATACATTCGAGACTTTGATATTCTACTTACTCGGAAATATAATATGCGGACAACTCCATAATTCATTAGACATCCAGTTGTCGACCTGATAGATTTGATGGCGGATATTATGTTTTTGGGGATGAATTATAGTTACAGTTTAAATTAATGCTTGACAGAGTTGATGTTTTCGGGAGGGCAATTACTTCTGTTCCACGCCAGGACTGGCGTGGAACAGAAGTAATTGCCCTCCCGAAAACAACATCAATATGGAGTTCTACGAAATAAAAAAGAAAACACTAATCAACATTCATTGTGCTTGACAGAGAATATAAATAAAATGTTATAATGCAACTCTCGATCACATTGACATTAACTACCCATTCATGGCAATATGGTTTAAGACAATAAAATTAACAAACCTTTAGAATGCTGATGTTGATAATGGTCTATACAGCCCCAAAACATAATATATCCATGTTGAAAGACCTCTAGGTTGCTCCATTGATTTTTTAGTCATGTCCCCCTCTTAAACCTCCTCTTCAGAACGCCACTATATTGGTAAAATAGTGAAATAAACTTGACAGAGGGGAAAGATCACGTTGAACGGCAGGCAAGCGTTAGACCATCCTCACGACGGTGCTGCTAGTTGCATAATCCATTCCCAATCAAACTGGCCTAGTACCGTCATTACGTCTTATGATTTTACTGGGGATAAAACCATCAAACTTTGTAGGTAGATACCGTCACCATCCCTATGGTGATGCGTACCTACATACTGCTGCTTTCTCTTGATTCCAACGACAATCGCGCTTGAATGGTTGACTTCTCAGGCTCTTAAGTAATGCTTTCAGGCCCCTAATGAGTAATTATTATTATCGGTTTCCTGATAGTTGCATAGTTTCTTGCCGTTCTATGTGCTAATGTAGTCTACTTTATGCTTGAAATGTTAGCCTTGTGCTTCTAGAAGCTGACAGAAACTAAGTTTGGTGTTGCTAAAAATTACTTCGAAAACTTTGAACATTCTGCTCAGTTATTACACTATAATACGAGTATATATATATATGTAGCGACAGTTTGAATTATCTCATCATCCTATAATTGTACTTGTTCTCTCTTCTAAAATTCATGTTGTTGTCTATACCTTCAGGATAGTGGTCGACGAAGTTCAAGAGGTATGATGGACGAAAAGCTTAAAATACCTGGCAAAAGATCTTCACGTAAACTAAAACTGAGCGAGAGTATCGCGTCAAGCCTTGGTTCTAATCTCAACCGACTAGGAGGGCCTCATGAGCTTACGAAGATGCTTCTGACTGACGATTACTTCAGCGATGTTAATCCCAGAACCATGAAACGTCTGATGAACGTGGTCTACATTACTGGTCAGCTACAAATCTGTTAATGTTTTCTCAACTCAACTTTTTCGTCTCTCATCAACTTATTTTGCTTACTAAATTACTTTTCTCACAGGTCGTCTCCTGAAAGCTTTCCAAATAGATTTCAATTGGTATCATCTCGCTAGTTGGATTAATATCACAGAGCAATGGCCGTACAGGACGTCTTGGATGATATTTTACCATGAAAGTACTGAAGATGCCATTGAAGATAACATGTCCCTGAAAGCTCTTTACGACAAGTACGATTTTTACACTAGATTAGTAGCTATTCATCTTTACTTGGCTTCAAAACAGAAAGTCCTCCCCATTAAAATTCGAGAAAGTTATCAGTCGTCAGATGTTCAGACGAGTGGTCTTACTCTCACCCAGGGGCGAGGCATGACTTTTTTTCCGAGTCATCGCAAGTAGGTGCATGTGAAAATGTTTCAGTCGTCAATTGGAAAGTTTTTCTTAGAATTAATATAGAACGCCTACGATTAATATAGAACGAATTTAATACCCAATTTTCTCTGAAAATCCAAAATTTGACAATGATTTCGCCATAAAATTCTTCTTTTATTCAGGATTTATACGGATCACGAAAAACTCACCGACGGCTCCCCTTTGTGGGATAGACCTAGTTGAGTACATGGATATGTCTCATAGGTGGTGGTGAAAACACGTGATTTTAGGAGGGAAAAAATTCGATGCACACGGTCTGCCCCTGCAGAATACAACCAAGTGGGGAGGGATGCAGAAGTTGGTCGGTGATAGGGCGAGAGGGAGAGGAGGCATGCCGAGCGGAACTGACTATTAACGGGGATGCGCCGAATGGTGCAGATCCGGGAGGAGTGACCACCAAACCACCCCCTCTATCACTTCTTCATGCTATCAAGTGGTCTAGCCCGGATGCGCCACCTCCCCTTTCCTAGCCAAAGGGTTGTGGTGCTGAGGGGTTGGAGAGCAACTAGAAGGGCCTCTCCCGCACGCGTTCAACATTTCGGACTCACCTGCCTCACATCTCGACCTCCACCGCCTCCAAATAGACCCCGAAAATCGAAAAATAATGTTTGTAATTTGTTGTCATTATTTTCTCTAGTCATCACCCCATCTAGCGATGACTGAAGCCCTTGCCACTGCTCTCACCAAACTCCTGCATGGCACCAAATGCACCAAATTCTGCTATATACGTGTTCTTCATTAAGTAATGTGTTTAGAGTGCGGGCACAAATTCCATCATCCAAGGAGATGGATCCTTTGGTTGAATTCGACCGAGATGAGAAGAAATTGGACGTCTTCTTGTCTTATCACCGAAGCAGCCTACTTGTAGGTGACTTGAGGGTCTTCCTGCCATTCACCATCAATTTGGATCCTTACTTGAAGAAAGTAATCAAAGGTACTTTCATGTTTTTGCTTTTGTATTTTGGTTGTTATCTACTTGAATCCATATTCAACAATATCAATGGCTTACCACTCTTACTGTGATTACAGATGCTCAACAAGAAATGGAAGAAGGAGCTAATTTCACTGTTCCTCAATCTTCAAATGTTCCGTCTTGGGATGCTTGGTCTAATAGAAATTCAAACATGAGAAAACAGGTAATTTCCATTATTATCATTAAGTTTTCTGTAGCAATTTCGTGTCACGAATTTAGGTAAAGATAAAATAGCTTTCCGTTCTACGTTCAGAACATGGGTGGGGAGTAGGGGTCCACTATTCATTTTCTCGAGTGGACGAATTTTAACTTGTTTTGACTTGGTTTACATTTTTTTAGTTACCTTTCTTATTATTTCTCCGTTTATTTCATTTTGAGGGATTTAGTAACTAAAATTTAAATATAACCTACCTAAGATCATACATACTCCATACATTACCCCCTCCTATTACCTTTCGATCTTATATAATGTTTATATATTTATTAACATAAATATATGTTTATTTATGTTTTTATATTTATATGTTTACGTATTTATCCGTTTACAGATATTCCACAGATCTGGTAGGCAAGACAGTTTGAACATGCCGACTCCTCCCAACAACGCCACTTATGTCTCTGTTCCCTCACTTTCAACCCAACAGTGGGGGTCGCCTCCTCCAGCGCCTTGGCCTACCCAAATGTACCTTCCACCCACTCGGGACATCTCAAGTAATAATCAGCAGCAAATGTTGCCCCTTCCGGTGAGC
>JAEMON010000010.1:24111154-24125218 GCA_030264115.1 Lygus lineolaris
AATTGAAAAATGTAGAGAGAGTTTCCAAAGCAGATAGTCTATTGAATAATGTGAATAATGTGATGTGCTGTGATATGATGTTGTTGCGGCAGTATTTTTAATTCATTTTTACGGTATCTTGAGATTTTATTGTAATTTATGGTATTTTCAGGTCATTCTATGAGTGGTTCTAGACCAGAAGGAAGAGATAAAAATGCTACTAAACCTCAGTCATCAACTATGGAGAAACAGGTATGCAATAATTTATTGTCCTACAAAATGCATGTCCTCTCATGTTTTCGTGAAAAGCATAATCATGTGAACGTTTACCTGTATGCTGAGTTGCATATTTTTGCCATATATTGTCATCATAAATATAGTGCTTTCAACGAAACAATTCGATTCAATTCTTATTCAATTTGTTAACTTCTTTCTTTGCTTCTCATCTTTAAACAGTACCAAGTAAGTCAACCTATTTTATCCTTTCATACTAATCTGACCATCGTGATGATATTAATATTTCTGCGCTAATGAAAAATAACATTGTTATACAATAGGCTGAGGGTGAGGATGGATCGGCAGTCCTCATTTTCATACGTAGTATATTTGCCAAGCGCTTTCGCTCATTACTCGAGCATCATCTGGGCTAGTTTCGATTGCCTATATGTGGGTATTCCTCGGCCTTATGGTTTTTCATAGGGTTACTATGAGCTAGGGTAAATAACCCCCTTTTACCATGAATACACTCATCGTGTCCTCGTATCTAGATACCATGAAAAATTGGTCTGCTAAATGGGGTATTCCAGTGGGGACTAAAAATGAGGATGATTTTTGCAATATTTTATTTCAAGCAACTGTAGAAAGAATGTGTAGTGTGGGAGAAGGTGATAATTTATTGTTTAATACAAGGAAGGAAATGTGAAATAAAGATATCAGATGTTGAAAAAGCGCGAGTCCTGCCTCTACGCCACAATGTCATGAAACTTGAACCACCCCCTGTAGCGCGTGTGCGTGCGTAGGAGTGGAATCTATTATTATAGTATCCGTAGTGATCTCTGTGATCAATATCTCCGCTCTTCGAGTCAAACGTGACTTTATCATTCAATAAGTGATAATCTTACTTACTTGAATTACGACATTCATGGCGACAAAATTGGTGTGAATCAATTAATCGAATTCTCTCTGGTATTAGCTTCAGTATGGGTACTAGTGCTTTTTTCAATCAGAGATATAAAGGCCTCTACGTCACAAAGCCTGCCTTTTCTCAAATCTCAAATTTGTATTATTTTTGCTTCTCCAATTTTATATTAACAATCTCTCGACGAACAGGCCCAAGCAACCCGTTAACCCCAAGCAATAGATAGGTACTTTTAAACTAAGAAATTTGAAAAATACCTGGAATACCCTATTTAGGTATTAGCAAATCGGGTATTCTAATAACTGCCTGATCGTAATATTTTCATAGTTCCACTACTAATTCTTGAATTTATTCTGTTTGGATATTGAAGACGAATATAAATAAAAATATGAAGCAGGGGAATAAAAAGATGATGATAAAAGACTAATCACATCTGCTCCCTATTTTAGTGAGACTGCATCAGGGTTGGTAGAAATGATGTAAATAACGTTTTAAATTTATTTTCTATGTTTCACTAGCAGAGACGAATAACATTTTTTGTCATTTATATTGTGATTTATGTCATCGGTTCATGTCACTTATCCGACCAAAATGGCCATTTCATGTAATTTATAAATGATTCCTGTCACTTATTTTTCAAGTTTTGGCTATCCTGGTAAGTTCTAAATCATTGTAAAACCTGAGAAAAAGGAAGGAAAACTAGACGGTCTGGATTCCGATTTGTTTCAATTATAATGTTGTGAAGAATTCACAAAATTTACAAGTTTAACTCATTATTAAAACATAAAATCATATGGTATTCTAGATTTGTATCAGTAAAATTAGTTCTCTTTTCACTCAAAAGCATCTTAAATTTTGAAAACGGTCTCTCAACATCAGCAGAGGACGCGGTAACATGTTTTATGAGCGGAATATCTCTTGCCGTCCAGCCTGACGGTTTTCATTGGTCCGCTGCTTTAATCATGGTTCATCGATGGGGTTGTTTTCTGTCTTCTTCGAAAGGTACCTTTCGGACGATGACCTAGAGGGCACAAAAATGAACCAACCGTATTTCTAAGGCTCGGGGCAAAAGAAAAGGCCCGAAAACGTCCGATTTATGTAATTTATTCGAAATTTAGGCGATTTATGTAAATTATTCGAAAATGGCCATGTTATGTCATTTTAGTATGTCGTCTCTGCTAATTCGTCACTGTTAATACAACGTGGTTCCAATGCATGCTGTAGGCAAGCTGTAGCATGTGTATGTGTATGGTGTATAAGAAGAGTCAGTCATCAATTTTGCCACTTATTTAATCTATTTTACGAATTATGTTCTACTTTTCCTGCCGTACAACATTTACCATAGATACTAGGTATCTATTTCCGATATCCTCGATCAAATTCAGTTTGATTTCATTGAAAATTATGTCTATTCAAGTCTCTGAAAATAACATTGAATGTTTTTGTTTTCTGTTTTCTGTGAGCAGGTAATTTAATATCCTTACCTTGTTAGAATAGTAATTAATGATTCCATTTGATTGCCTCATTTATTAACTTTAACATATACTTTTAGAATCGGGATTAGAAGACCGAAGCTCTTTAAATGTCCGTGACCTCAGCAAACGCGAAATGTAGATGTTGTAGATATTTAAAAGTACGTATATCGCACTCAATGCTTTTCACTCACTTAAAAACGGTAAAAACGCCTTTTACGAGCACGTCCTATTATTTCCAGGTAACTTTAGAAGAGCAAACTATTTGTGGTGCCTTACAAACGCTTAGCGAGGAAGCCTGTGAAGATGTTTTGGAGGAAAAGAAGGATTTGCATCAGGACAACTCAGGTCAGTCCATCATCAGCATTTCAATAGACGATGGTATAGTTAGCGCAGAAATCAATGACATTTATTGAATAACCATTGGTATGGTCTTGTATCATGTAGTCATATTAGCGTGCACAACAGAACTATTTTATTATTGTTGTAATAATGTGTAAGTAAATCTTGGTGACATTGGCATTGTTTAATTCAACTCCATCTCGTTGTATTGCTGTTCACCTGAGCTAATCTATGGTCTGTCTATATATCATGATGTGTGCGATCACCGTGTAAGCCACATGAATAGGGTTACATTGGTCCTTGTGAACTCTGTACTTGGTTGTTCGGGGGTAATGATTATAAAGGTCTGGTGTTCCTGCTCTTCATATGCGTGTCAACGACTGGTTCCAACACTAGGGACAACCACCTGTGTTGACACAGTGAAATATTAAAAACTTGTTTTGAATGTGGGGCAGGTACGTAGGTACTCGATGAGAGAAAATGGCTTTTAAAATAAGCACCCTTGACCCTCGACGACTACCCGACTGTGACATCACGCATTTTATTTCCACCTGTTTTAAAGAATTATTGTGTATAAAAAATGTAAACCGAAATGGTAGTTACTGAATGTCTAATTTATCCATCTTATTTTTAAAAACTGTTGAAAGAATTGAAAAGTTGCTTCTTAGAAAAAATAGATCCACCTGAAGGGTGGGGCGATTTGAAGTAGGCAGTCTAACCAATCATAGCCCTGCTTAATCAAAGTCCTCTAGAACCAGTTGACAAATTAGCCTTTTTGGAACACTACATAATATTTATGGTAACACTTAAACATGGATTATTAAACTTGTATCTTCCAACTCAAATTTTATTGTTGTACCAATTATATTATTTCATTTTTTTTATTTATTTGAGCAAAACTCGTCAAACGTTGGTCAACCGGCAGACGTCTGTCAAGTGCGTGTTTCCATGCAACGTCATTTTGGAAGTGTAATTTGCTGATTTTTTATTAATTTCCTTGAGTAGTCTGATAGCATTATTCGTTTATTATAATTTTAGATAATTATGGTGGGAGGAGAGGTTTGATTAAACAAGACAAATAAATGGTATTCTCATTTATTAAAAACCATGCAAACCCTTTTTTGCTGTCACCATCATTGGTTCTTGCTGTTGAGTTAAATGGGGAATCATCGTGTATGAGAAAAACAATTTTTTTTCTGCTTTAGTATTGTTATTTGGAATAAAATAACAATGTTAATACAAAGAAAAAAATAGTTTATCGTTCTGGTGTGGAGAAAACTTGGAATAAAATCTCAGCTGATTGAATAACAGGCGGCATTCCGAGGACAACCGAAAAACAATGTGCGCGAGATCGATCGGGAGCAGTGAAAAAATAATTAATTCAAATAATTGATTAATAATAATGAATAATTAATTAATTCAATAAATTATTTAATTAAGTTAATTTTATTCTTAATAATCAGGAGCTCAAACTGTGTAGTTCTTGGAGAGTTGTTGTTTTTTTTTGGCATCTTGGTCAGGCTTGGCCCATGACAGACGATAGATACTTATTTCGACGTCACTTTCCCTCCACAGAACAATAATGAAAAGGTCAATAAATTTTCTAAAATTACAGATACATTATTTTTGCTTTACGACTTCAATATTGTTTCTTTTGAACCATTAACTTTTAAGAAAAAAATAATTGATGATAAGTAGTTCCCCATTGAAGGTATTGTCCATCCTGGTAGATATATCGGACCACCATCAGTTTATCTCCATCGTTGAATAAGTAATAAGATCTTCTGAGGATCCTTCGTCGTCAAGTTGGTCTGGAACGCAAAAAGTACATGAACAACATTCATTCTCCACAATTTCAATGACCTTTTGACCACTTTCACCTATATTTGTGGTATCGGTGGTCGTCGTTTTGGTAGGAAAATTTTATGAAAATCATAAATTAAAAGATCTAGCAATTACGTTTGTGTAAAATTGTGGCCACTAGTTTTAATCAACGGTCCGGTCGGATGGTAAACTTGGAATCAGCAATATCGGAATTTTTATCGGTTTAGTTATATCTCAATGTTTGGTAGCAATTGTGCATACTAATGCTCTTCCAGTTGATATATACCTACACTAAGAGAGAACAATGAGCTTATTAGCATGGAAGTCACCACCTAACTGTCACCACCTAACTGTCACCACCTAACTGTCACTACCTAACTGTCACCACCTAACTGTCACCACCTAACTGTCACCACCTATCTGTCACCACCAAACTATCACCACCTATCTGTCACAAAAAGAGCGACTAAATCCATGTTTCTTGAATTTTAGGCTCTAAGCGAAACCATCCGGGGTTACAGGGGGCTGGCCCCCTGCCGAGGCCCGAAGGGCCGAGTTTTTATGTTCTCATTTAAAAAAATACTGGGTTGGTACCTACATACAGAATTACCCAAAACTATATAATCTTACACAGATTTCTCACAGATCGTCAAATACAAGTAAGGTATTTTCGCGTGACCTCGTCTAAAACTTTTACATTCAACCACCTTAGAATATTTGATAGATTGATATACATCTAGTTATAGTCTGGGGGTTGACAGCATTTAACTTACCTATTTTATTTCCCTTTTCAAATTTCAGGCAAGAGGATAGTGTACCGATTTTTCAAAAGAGCTGTGTCGTCTATTGAAGAACGAATTGGCAAGAATGGCCCGTTATTATTCATTGTTTTAGTTTGCTGCTGAAGCAAAGCCCTTAACTATGCTTTTTTAGTGTGCTAAAATCTGACATAGGTACCTAAATCAAAACATTTTGCTATGAGTTACAGCCCTACTCCAAAAATGAAAAATAGTGTGAGGTGGAAACAGAGTAGCTAGTGCTAGTGCAAATCGTAAAGTTCAGCTATAGTTGAATAGGATCTCAAACCTTCACTTTCAAATTTTCTAAACCTTCGAAAACTGGGGTTCGCGGTTTGATAGGGCTACTTCTATCTTATTATTTTGGGAGAAAATGCGGATCGAAGTGTATATTTTTTGTTTAGTTCCACATCTAGATTACATGAAAGGCATGTACCTACACTTGGAGTATATTAACAGACTACAGATATCTAGATGGTTAACGTTCCATTCATGAAGCATGAGTTAATACGCAATTTTTCGAAGAATAATTTTAACCAATCCGATAAGTGATTCTTATAGAAAATTTTGCACTGATTCCGAAAATACCATAATACATTTATGTTCCTATGTAGATGGTAATTGAACCCAAAAACCTCAAAAAACAAGTTTTTTGACCCTGAATTTGTCAAAATTTGACCCCTTGGAGTACTTCAAAAATTCTGCTCAACGAACTCAGCCTTTCTTTTGTTATTAATAACATTTTGAATTTTTTAGATAGATTCCAGGGTCAGATATCGTCTGGAATGACACTTATATGCATATAACATGAAATGTTACAATCCAGGAATCGTTTTAGTCTGAATAGAAATAGCGTACTTTATAAAAACTGTATACAAATTTTGAAGCCATCGCAATAGCTGAATTTTTTTCGATAATACCTACTGTAAAACTTGAAGCTTCAAAATGGTGGCTGGTCAAAGGTCTTAGCAGTAGCAGGAAGCCTCACTCTGAAATGATTGTCGATGCGTTCTTGTACACTTTGATGAGGCTCGTTTACTGCAGATGTTCTGATCGAAAATTAACTTCGGTGGAATCAATTCCCAAGCCCCCTCAACCCACCATCTCTACATCTCCTCTAATTTCCTTGGAGTACCTATTCCAGCGGGTCAGAATACTGAATTTTGAATCTCAAATTCGGATTCAGCAACCTAGAAAACTACAAATTTTTTAGCACAAAATTCCGCGTAGTTTCCACACAAAACGGCCGGAACAGTTCCGCATGATTTTTTTTTTTTTTTTTTTGTACTGAATGAAGGGAATAATACTCCCGATCAGTGTTCGGAAATTAATCAAGGGCTTACTGAAATAATCTTGGTCATTTTAGAACTATGAAAGTTCGACTTTTGAACGTATCTAAAGTCAAGTTTTAGGACTCCGTTTGCAATTCTTGTGCTCAGAGTCAGAGTGGTTTTGTACCAAAATAGTTTTCTTATGTGTTTTGAATTGATTTTATTTTTTCAAGTGTACCCATGGGTGTTGAATTGATTGATTACAGTCCTGAATAGTTTTTAGAGAAGGTGACATGTGGTTATTCATCAAACTCAACGAAATGGGGAACTTGCATGGGTAGGAATTTTGCGTTTTGAACCTCAAAATCTGATCCCACGCCCTTCAAAACCCCCTGGTGCCAATTTTCAGCGAGAAATTATGCATGGTTTAACCAGAAAACGTGTTGGATGGGATCGCGTGATGTCAGTTAGTTTAGAGAGCTGAAGAACCCCAAGACCCATTTTCGGGCAGTTTCAATCGTAGGATACCCCTAATATAGCACATTTTTGAAAAGCCCTCACTAAGATCTTTTGACCGCTGAAGCAAAGTTCCATTCATGCAGCATGAGTTAATCAGCGAATTTTAAAAGAATTATTTTACCGATTTTATGGGTGATTCTTATAGGAAATTTTGCGCTTATTCCGAATATACCGTAGTATTATGTTCTTGTGTTCAAAATGGTAATTTACACAAAAAAAAACCTCAAAAGGCACGTATTAGCGATTTTTGGCCCTAAATGTTTCAAAATTTGACCCCTTCGAGTACTCCAAAAATTCTAGCCAACGAACTCGATCCCAATCCTCTCGCCCCCATCCAATTTCTTTTGATATCATTGTCATTTTGCAAATTTTTTTGATTTTTTATCTCGATCCCAGGGTCAGATATCGTCTGGAGTGACACACACAGTAGATATATAGAAAAGTGTTGAACTTCAGGAATCGTTTTAGAATGGTCTGAAACAGATTTCCATGTTCAATATTTTCGAAAATTTGCATACCAAAAATTTTGAATCCATTGCAATAGCTTCATTTTCTTAGAAAATTCGCTAAAAATAACCACGCAAATTCCTCATTGTCAACAATTTTGCTTCGATTTTGTTTGTTGGTTTGAATGATTACTTATTGGTAATTTCTTGGTAACAACTTAGTGAGAGGAGTGATGAAATTACTAAAACTAATCTGATAATTGTGGAACCAGGTGAAAAATTACTTATTTTTTCCAAGAAAACTTAGTTTTGTCACTGAACCATTCTAATCCCTTACTTTTTTGGGTATAGAATGATTAACTTAGAGGGCAATGCCTTATTATTGTTATCAAATTGAAGTAGGTGATTTCCTTCACTTTGTTAGCTAGGTAGGTACCTACTTTCAATTCCGAATAAAGATTTAGGCACCTTCAGTCTCTCACAGATTTAGGCTTCTTCAGTCTCCTGTCACCTACCCGCCCTGCCATGAGAGTAATACGTACGACGCCACGTGTCCGACCCCTGACTTTTATGAACTCCTAATTTATTACATGGATTAGCTTTTCCATTGAAACACCACTTTTGTCACTTTCAAACCAATTTGAAATTCCTACCCACTACATTCCTATAAATGGAAAAATAATATCTTTAATATTCTTTAATATTCTATCTATCTATCTTTAATATTCAAAAAGCCCATTACCACCGTGTATCCAGCAACAGTTTCAATGAGTGACTGGCCTATGACGTCGTAGATTAGGTAGGTTCCGTAGTTCGGTGTACCTCCTAGGGAGGTTTTAACTCCAGGGCTTTCAATTAAGTTGTTCTCTTCTTGGTAGATGTGTTGCTGCTCTCAATCAGACAACCTATTCATTGCCAACTTTGGAACTAAAACAAAGGCGTTAAACAAAAAAAGTTATCTAAACTGACAATCAAGACATACAGCACAATCAAGAATTTGATCTCCATTATGTCTACGTTTTTTCTCGGTTTTGGATGCACTGTGGCTACCAATGACCTGATTACGATGCAATTCAAGAAAATCACCTGGAGACCATCACCCAACTATCCCTCAAGTTTTAGAGCAAACCTGGCCATTGTATAATGAAAAATTGATGTTTGGAGGTTTTTTTTTTACAGTGGCTGCAAAAGCTCTGGCAGGGCTGACATTTATAGGGGACCATGAAACCCTAACCTCCTCAAAATTCCTGAAAATTGCATCGAAATCGGATGAAAACAGTGGAAGTTGCTTGTGGCAAGGATGTAACCAAATTTGTTCACAAAGGTCTAGAACGTAAAATGCGAGTGGAAATTTTGATTTTGGAGGAAACAATTTTTCATCTCACGAAAGTGAACAACGCTACAAATCTTTGGTAGACTTGGAATCAAAAATTGTGTGGACTCTAACTTGGCTCTCGAGTGCCACTACTGAGGATCCGCTTGGGACCCAGGCCCTGAAGCCCTGAGCCACTCTGCATGATAAATCTACTTGCCAAACATAGTTTAGGTACATCCTGGGGGTTCGGCTTAGGGGAGGGGGACTTTCTGAGTACTCTCTAGTGGGTGACACTCTAAGACTCCTGCTTCTCCCTGGCCAAAACAACTAAGCTCAAACGACAGACCATTCAGTAGGTTTCTCAGACTCTCAAACGAAGCTTTCAGGTCCCTGATGTCATTTAAAAGGTATTTGGCTCTTCAAATTAAGCACCTATTAAGTTTCTTCGAAATGGTTAATTGCCAATTAGGTATCATAAAAATATTTCAAATCATCCTCTAGCAATGAACAATTTCAAAAAAAAAGATACTTCGAATCCTCGAAAGTATTAAGAAAACCAGAAGCTATCTTCATCTGTTGTTTACAGCTAGTATCTACTGTCTTGATTTATTAGATAGGTACATATAAATATTATTTCATTATTTCCCTTAGTTTACCAGAAGGATATTTCATTTAACGAAAGTATTGCAATTAGGCTGGATAAATATGGTAGAACTCAGCCACAACGTCCAAGGTTCGCACAACTACCACGCAAAAAAACGTCATCCCTTTTCTCCAAAATGGCTCATAGGCTTTGTGTAAAATTCGCATGAGTAACTAGTATTTATAGGTTTGTACAAATTAATGTTATACAATGCCCTTCAAGCCCCGAAAAATACTCCAAGGGCGCAGAAAAAAGTTCAAAGTAACAATTGCTCTAGTTTAAACGGGGAAGGGAAGTAGTGCGAAGCTCTGCAACATTTATCGTCCTTGTGCTCTGCAGCGATTAGGATTTGTTTTTTGTTGTTGGATTTTGTCCTACTTATCTTGAGCGGTCCGGTTGAGACCGTATCTACATTTTTAGTTGCGAACTCCCTTTGGTATTACCCTGATAAACTTCAGATTTCAGCTTATACGTTAAGAAACTATTCGGCGCCTGCAGCTTGTAGAACCTTCTGGCTCAGCTTGTGAATAGTGTCTGGCCGTATATTGCAACAGCGTATTATGCTAGTGATTGTGGATCTGCGAACGATTGTTATGCTTATTTATCATTTACACTGAAATAGTTGCTACAATCCTGTTTCCAATTCGTATGTTCTAGGAGACTTGATGGGATTCTCTTTGATCAACCGCACAATCAGTCAGAGCAGTTTTTACAGTTCTGCTCCGGATGAGACTGACGTTGTGATTCTACAGGTACCTATTAAAAGTAATAAGTTGAAATTTACTTCCTAATTAAAACGTTATAAGATTCCTTTTTTTGATGGGATTTTAAATTTTATTCTAGAACATACCTCTTCAATCCTGGTCTGCTGTCCCGTGTGACAATGTGAGCAGTTGTAGTTCTGGAACTAACACTCCTGTGTTCAACAGAAGAGAAGAAGCCCTCAATCAGGTATCGCCTAACTTCAAAATGATTTAATTGCAGTTTTGTATTACTATATTATGTTTCCAGTTAGGTATTATCTGGCTTGGCAGCCAATTTAAATTCGCAAACTCAACCTATCAAAGGCCCAAATATTATGTTTTTAGCATTTAATTACAGATTACGACCATGACTAACATCATACCTAGTCAGCTGACCTTGGTGTTTTGCTAATGCTATTATTTCTCCTGGGAACACTTACATTCTAGTGCTAACTCATTTTCTATCCCTTAGGCACTGGTTGACTCTATTCAAGTTCCTCTCAAATCTGACTTTTAGCGAAGTTCGGTCTCTCTGTTAAGCTTTCAATGGTCAACTGGTCCTTATCTATCAGTATCACTGTAATGCAGTTAGGGACAGCATTGATTGAAATTTCCTCAATATGGTCAACAGGATCTTACCAGAAGTATTGCATTGTTGTATACCTTCAACGATTTGTAGTCCAGCTGATTGTGGACGCAGAAATGACTATACTTCATTGTATTGCTTACGACTGCAGAGGCTTCCACAAGAAGGAGAGGAGCAAAATTAAATTTAACTGTGGACTGAATATATCTCCATATGCTATGACTCCCATTGGTTGTCAGTTCCTCACTTACCTGTCTGACTTTTGTCGGACTTACCTGTCTCTCTGACTCCTTCGCTATACAGGATACTGAGCCACCCTGTCTCTTGTAAAGTTTTTCAATGTACTTAATTGAATACTTTTTCTAAGTTTAGGGTCGAAAACTCTGTGATTTTCGTCTACTGTACACCACAGCTCTTAACATAATGAGTGCATTCTGAGCGAGGGAGAACAGCTTATTACAATAATCCCTGCATCACTCCATTAGCTCCAATTATCAGTTATTTTTTAAACTGCATAATTTTCACTATTCTGGTGTTTTTTATATTTTAGGTATTTATTTTTTACTATTCATTGTATAACTAGATTCCCTATCATTCGGGCGAAAAAAGTTCCTTATAGTTTGTTAAGGTAGGTATAGGTCGACAAGTTAGTCTTGGACCTTCTTAGCAGAGCCTGACCCCTCCTCCCCCCCTCCATCCACCTCATCAGTTCTCACTTTCAGGTGTCCCTCCACCCACCCCTCCTTGCTCTCCTCCTCAGTTACCTGCTGTCTCACTTTACTCAGAAAGTCCAAGACTAATTTGTTGACCTATAATTATCTAGATTATTTACCGCGTTCATCACGAATAGGTGTCCATCCTGTGTAATGAACTAATGATTCCATTAACCAACCCATTCCGTTTTTTTAAACTATTGTTTCCATGGTTCCTAGGTTGCTGGGGACATGTCTGGAGTGAAGTTCCTACCCAATTCTCGTCCATCTTCTTTGTACATGCCTGAAGACAAAAGCTCGCCATCCAGCCGTTCCCGCTCAGTAGATGGTCATCCACCTGTAAGTATATCATTAAGTGTTGCTTAGTAAGTACCTACTTACGAGCGATACTAGCCATTTCTTGTTTATTTTAAGACAATTGAAACTGGAGTTTCGTTTATTGTATCTAAGTCGTTCAACTTCTGTCTCTTACCCAATGTCATATTGATTCTTTAGTTTTTGAATTGACCGATATTTACAGTTTAGTCGGGATAAGGACAATGTGACCATGTAAGTTATTACATTTTTGTTTGCGCACTTTTCATAAAAATTACCTTGCTCTCAATCAACTGGTACTTAATCATGAACAGACTGATTTAAAATGAACTAACGAAATTCCCCCTATAAAGTTTACTGCACATAAATATTTTGATAACTTGGCACCTACCTGATGATGCCAAGGTATCAGATAATGTTATTGACGATACATTGCTAATTAAACCTACCAGCTTGCCTTACATAACCCCTCTTCCGATTATATCAATCATCATACTTAGTTGAAAAGCTCACCTTTGTTTATTACAGTAACGGTTTGGTTGTTGTGAAATTGGGTTTTATACTGGGTGGCCCAAAACAACTTTCCCGACTTCGAGGGGTCTGAAGTTACCGGATCATTTTTCCATCATCCACTTTTGGATCATGTCCAAAGAGTGCTCTTAGCAATGTCGTAACCCCTGATTTTTAAATAAGTTTCGGTAATGAAAAATCGATGCTCTCCCAACTACTAAGGCATTGAGGCAACAGAAGATGGGATCTCTTCCCCTCCTGAATGAAACAACGGGTCCATCATTTGCCTCCCTGAGCTGAAAAAAACGTATCGTAAGGGTCATCATTAGCCTCCCCAGACTCGCAGGTCTTCACTTCGTTTGCCTCCCCATAGTGATCCCCTAGTCAAGGCTAGAAGTTCGAATACTTTCACATATTGTAGGTACTACTTCATTTATTTAAAAAAAACTACCACAGCTAGTAGTTGATCGTCAGGAACGTTATACCTATCATAATAAAACATCAAAATTAATCTTGATGCTTATCCCACAACCCTCCAAATTTAATGCAAACCCTTTTCATACATTTATAAGTTTCCAGTTATCCAGACTTATTTCTTTTAATGAGTGCTTCGATCCAACCAGATTTACGTTGAGTTCGAATTCTCGGAGTCTGAAGAATGCCGTCTCAGATGGACCTAATTTTTGCGTATTCATCTACTTGATATGATTTGAGATAATCTACGAATATATAAATATTGGGATGCTTTGTGGACGAAAATCTTCCGCAGAAATGTGTGTGAAAGCTTTCACAAGCGTTTGTTGTGAGAGTTGTTTCATTCGTTTTTGACGCCCACAAAGATGGAAGAAATTTCGTATTGTCTGATACATAATTATCGTGGAGGTATTTGACGAACTGAAACGAGCTGTCATCGCCGGTTGTTGGTCGTTCGAGGAGCCACTCGCAAAACGTATCTCCAACTTCTTCTGGTTCCACGAGGGGTAGCCCGAAGATGTGGTGCAGCCATATCCCAATTTCTAACATTCGCTGTGGAAGCATGATGGGAGGCTAGAGATAAGACGAAGACTTTGAAACGGGGGGCTACCGATACGCTTCCGGACTCTGCCCGGGGAGGCTAATGAGTCGCTGCTAATCCCCTCTGGCCCGCGGGGAGGCAAGTGATGGACGCCCTGAACCAAAGCCCACCTTCCTGCCACTCAGCAGCAATGGCCCCTCGAAGGTGAGATGTCAGTTTTGGCCCACCGTGTAGTTCATTATTCTTCTTCAATGCGGGGGAGCCAATCATCGTTGTTCCCCTCTGGTATATTCTAATAAAATAACCAAAGCTCAAGGATGACGAAACGATGACGATTTCTGCACAATACGCCGTGGTTTCAGTATGGCAGAAAGGGTTTAGTCCCTTCCTTGACCCTGCCCCAATCTAAGGATGAAAAAGTTCCATTCATGCAGCA
>JAEMON010000010.1:24140685-24151576 GCA_030264115.1 Lygus lineolaris
ACTGACTCCTGTTGAAAGCCTAATTGCAACATGAACCAGAATCGCTGTACTTCTGACCCTTTGATTCATTGTTTGTTAAAGATCCAACTTTAAAATTTGCACACGGTAGATGGGTACCATGAGGCGATGACATTCACAGGGGATCGACTAGGCCCAAGAGGGGGGTAAAAAAAATTCTCATGGTGCTAGGGGGGGAGGGGGCATGATCGAGGAAAGGTTGAGAGCCACTGTGTTAACGACTGATAATAAATTAATGGGCAATTAATGACACCAAATGTGTAACCAAATATGGATTTAGAATGTTTTGATAATTGACCTCAAATGTTTCCTATAGGTACGTAAATTATTGAAAATTAGGTGGTAGGAAAATGTCACTCCAGACGATATCTGACCCTGGAATCGAAATAAAAAATTTGTTTCAAAAGCACTTTGGCTAGTGGAAAACCCCTACGAAGTCAGGCTTGTGGTGAACAGCAAGAAATATTCAAGGAAGAGAGAATATAGAATGTTTGTAAATCGTCTGTATACTTACTGGAATGAGCCGAATCAGGCGAAGGAAGATTTTCCCCAGTCTGCCGTCAATAAAATTGGAAAGAGGGAAATTTAAGCTCATAACAGCAGATAACTAAATCCAAACCCTCCAGAAGAATGCGCTCTGGCAATACCAAAGCGGCCGTGCTATAGACGTCTCCATGCCTTCCTGAATTGAATTTTGTTACCTACCTACATAGTATTATTGCTATCTTCTTCTCGAGTATTTAAATTCGGACCGAGTTCAACCAGTAGTCTTCAGTATTACCCCAGCGGCCATCCAGTTGATGCATATGCTGAATTTAAGTATGACTGTTCCAGCCCCTCCACTGCAACAATTGCTAGAGAACAACAATCCGTTCTTGTACGTACAATCCTAGAGGCTTTAAATGAGCCGCACGTAGGTACTCCCCAGGATATTCACTCCTTACAACTGATTTGAGAACCAATGATACCCTCCCAACACCAATTCCATAGTTCATAGTTTTTAACAACTCCCAATGCAGACCAGTACCAAAAAAGGGGAACAGGGTTTAGAAAATGTTCGTTCTATCGAGTATTATGAGCTTTATACAACTAGGTTCCTACCTACCTACTTAGAGCTTTATAGTTTGTAGGTTACTTATTCTAACCGGAAGATGGTTTCTACTGACGTAGGACCCTAAACCCAAACAACCTACCTATTAGTAAAATCAAACAAAAATATTTATGTACCTACCTAATTGATAGTATTGGGTTAAATTATGAATTATAAGAAACCATACAGTTACCGTGTGATGTAAATACGTTACGGTTGTTGGATAACTGCCAAAAATGTATGTTTATTATCGTTATTCGCTGTAATTGTAAGGTACCCACCTAATAAAGTTTAATTTTAAATATATGGATTTTCATTGAAATGTTAGATGTAGCTCAACAACTGGTATTCCCATTTCTACTTACTACCTACTTCATTTCAGGTAGCAAGGTCCGAGCAGTTTTATACACAAGTAGATACCTACTATTTTTATCCTTATAAATAGAGAGTTCCTGAGAGATCCCACTAGCGATATAAAGATTCATTGCATTGGCTCGGAGGAGCAAAGTGGAAGCTAACCTTGTCAAAGTTCGTATCCCAATATTTTGCCGTATCGTGAAATTAGTTTTGTATCGTAAAGTGACAGTTTTCATCGTGCACGAATACTTGAATTCATTCAATCTTGGTTCATTGTCTGCCGAAGACCTCAACATTATTTTTCGAGTGTATGCTGAGCATCAGCTTGAAAGAAATGTAACTTGTTATCGCTGTGGTAGGTAATGGGGTGTGCGCATGGTTATTTTTCATCTTCCCAAATTATCGATATCAGTGAGAGCTTTCCAAAAAGGTGCCACATGATGGGTCCCCTATGAGCAGAAAAGGGCCTTGAAATTAAAAATTGAGAGTTTTCGCAAGCCAACGGGTGACGTTAGTGAAGGAGGCCCGGGACAAGTGGGGGATAGTGTTTACTAGTCATGGCAACTCAAATAACATAATGGGGGTTTTTCCCGATTGTTTCTCATTCGCAGACCCCATTGGTTTGAAACCTATTTGGATTAATTTGGGTGAAGAATTAAAAAACCATAGGTGAGTTCTTAACTTTTACAAAAAAAAACTAAATTTATTGAACCTTATCTTACATCTTTATACATTAAAATTTGTGTTTCTCAGTCTATTGAATGAACGAGTAACAAGTAACTTTCATCATTCAGTATTGTACCAAGAAGTGCTTTCATTCAGAAGTATCAGTACTCGAACGGTGCGGTCCTTCCAAACACGAACAAACCACGACAAAAACTCAAATTCGAATCGAAAAATTAAAATGAATCACTCTTATCGAGGATTTTTCGAACAAAGGAGCCCTAGCTACTCTTGAATAACGGAAGAATAAAATTATTTTGTTACTGTAGATTTTAGGTAACATACGTAATACACCATAATAATAAAACAATGTACAATAACAACGAAAAGATTACAATAACCGTTTTAAATAGATAATGGCACCAATACAACGAAATGGGTTCAATTTCAAATAGCAATTTGGTGGTTTACAAAAATAAAATCTTCAAACCTAGTTTACACTTACCAATATTGCAGAAACTATGAACCATGACAAAGAGTACAGTGAAGCAAGTTTTCTACCTCTGTTATTATGTACACAGCCTTTCTTCACCAAAAGAGTAGGTATTGTAAAATTCAAGGGTACTAATGAATATGTGCTTGTAAAAACTTGAATAACGAGAAGGTAGGTTCACCTTCACACCACGTTTTTTTTCATATTGAACGAACAAAAATCTGTGTGCATCAATGGCGCCTCAGTCCTTGAATAAGGATTTCAGAAAGAATACTTAGGGCGGGATTAATAGACGGTCCTCGAGTTTCAAGGCGACCTGGAGGTGGTCTCCTCGAAATTTGGAATACGAATTCGGCTTATGGAATCCTTGAAGACCATCTCAAGGTCTCCTTGGAACTCGAGGACCGTCTGTAAATCCCGTCCTTACTTCATGTTACACACCATTTCCAAGTCAAATTCACTTTTCCAAATAACAGTTAGAATAAATGCTACTAAATAAAATCAAAGAATATCTGGATACATACAATGAATTTTGTAACAGAACTTACTTCACAATAGGGCTTCATGAATTAGGAATATTCTATTGATCAAGGAAAGTATACAACATTTAAAACCATCATGCTTGCAGGTAACTAAGTACCTATTGGAAACACAATACCTACTGTTTCCCCACATGTTCCAACAATCTCCTCTGTTTCAAAACAACCACAAAATATTATCTCATGTCGTTGGGTACTTACTGAGCATTTATTTTTCGCAATCTGCCTCATGAAAACAGTAGTTGCCACATGATAGTACGTAGTTAATATTATTCTCTTGAAACTACATCACCTACTACATTTTTCCATGCTACTGATACTTCCTTGGAGGTTACTAGGATTTGGGGTGTATCGTATCACGACCTAAATTGTGGGAGTGGTTGTCTAAGCCTTAGTGTTTTGTGAAATTACTTGGAGCTACAAGAATATTTTTATGAGGAACAATTACAATATAGGTAGGTAGCAGTTCAATGCGGTTTTTACCAATATTTCTCTAAAACCAGATTTTTGCTGTAGAATGTGTATCAGATAGTGATAACGGGGATGGCCAAACGTTGTAAATAAGAGTAAGGAACCCACTTAGTATGAGGGAACAAATTCTATGGTTAGCCATCGTTGCTAGTTATTAATATAGGTAGGTTTTTGAGGGGAGAAGCGAATTGGCTCATCTCGAATCAATTGGTGTTGCTACAAATATAAACAATGCTTAGCGCTTTCGCCCAGGCAGGCCTCATCAGAGCTACAATGACCAAAGAGAAAAAATACAAAAATATAAAAAATTATATAAAACCATAAATGTAGATATAAATTATAAAATTATACCTACATTTATGGTTTTATATAATTTTTTATATTTTTGTATATATATGTTATATTTTTTCTCTTTGGTCATTGTAGCTCTGATGAATTTGATCTGATTTTCGCCTGGGCGAAAGCGCTAAGCTAAGACAATATTTTTAATAAAACCAATTGATTCGAGAAGAGCCAATTCGCTTCTCTCCTCAAAAACCTACCTATAATGGATGGGCAAACCTACCAAACCTGATTATTAACAGAGTTTTTGTTCTTCCCGTCATCTCCACGAAAAAACGAGAACGAAACGTGTAGCTGATGAGGGGCAACGGGCCAATGAGCTTCAAGGATTCTCTTTCCTTCAACGAAAAGTATACGTGTAGAGGCAGCTCCACACGTATATACGAAAAACGTGTATGCTACGTGTTTCGTTTACGTTTTTGTTTCTGTGGAGATGACGGGAAGAAAAACTCTCTAACAAATCAGATCAACCGTGATATTTTCCAATTTATGGGGACAGAATCACTCTGGAGACTGATAGGTAACTGATATGAAACAAATCGTTTGGCTTTAGACAAAAATGTGGGCGAGACTAGTGAAAATGGAATGAAAACGTGTGGCAACATTGGGTGAGAGTGGAAGAGAATTTGTTAGAATTCGCCAAAGTGGCCACTACTGGGGTGTTACGTGTTGGTAGCAGTGGGGAGGTTTCAGGTGTGTTCGATTCGTGGACTTCCCTTACGATTGAACTAGTAATTTGACCATATTCTGGATTAACAAGCCAGTCCACTGAGCGATGAGACCCGTATTTCAATATATTTTAGTTTGCTACAAAGACTAGATGAGCTAGGTCACGATGGGTGGCAAGACGCGAGTTTCCTCATGTTCAGACAAGACGTTTGCCGTCCATCCGATTTGCAGGACTTTTTGGAGCTCGATCCCTTGTTATTGGTGCAGGCCTCTTGCATAGATATTTTCTTTTCTTCTGAAATTGAGGAACAGAAAGTGATATTAGTAAGAGACGTAAACAATGGGGAACCTGAATAATTTATGGCTTTCAGTGTATATTTTTAAAAATATAGTAAACAAATATTGCTCTTAAACAGCTCATCACCTGCAGATGAAGCAATTCAAGCTGCTACCACCGGTTAGAATCAAAACCCCTAAACCGTGTTAATTAACTTCAATATTAGTGACTTCAATTTTTACATGGTGCTCCAGTGTTAGTTACACTCTTCACTAAGTAGCTTTTCGAAAGTCTTTCAATCGTATTTTCTATCTAGGAATTTGTACACTCACATAAGAGAAAAGAAAACATTGAATCCGGTGATTACGACACAGGAAAAACTAATAGCAAACACAGTAAAGTTCAGTAATGGAAACTCCTGGATTTCTACAGCTTACGGATGAGAGGTATGTTGGAAAATGTATTTATTATCGCTTTTTCGTGGATAATTTTGCTCAGCTGCCTACAATCAGGACAGGACAGTGGCAAGTGAGCACCTATCTAGACCAGATAGCATTTTTAGGTATCTACGTGGCAAATACAATTCATTATGTTCTTGTCAAGCAAAGGTTAGTTTCTAAGTGCAGCTGAAAACTCTTTGATGTCATAATAGTTACAAAAAGGTTCAGTTAGGGGCAGTGATCCATGTCTCGGGTAATTGCAAAATAAAGGGAAAACCAATTTTAGTAAACCCAACATAAAAAACCTCGACATACCTACCCTTTTACCATTTTTGATAGTTAACGCCATTTTTTTCTAGACAGAAAAATAATTTCCATAATAGCAGAGACCAAAAAATAAAGGCTACTATGGTTATGCAGTAGGGTCTAAGACCTAGTTGTTTAGTGGTAAATATTTATAAGGTGTTAGGTATATTAATTTTTTTTTTAGCTTATTTACAATGGCAAAAAAAAAAAATAATGAGGAATGGACATGGGTCGGAATTTGCTATTTTTTACCTCAGAATCGGCTTCAGCACCCTCGAAAACCCCTGTATCCCAATTTTCAACCCCGAAATTCGAGTAGTTTGACTGGAATAAACGGAAGAAAAAACGCGTGACGTCATCTGATATGTATCTTCCTTTCAAGCGGTTCCCAGGTGAAGGCAATACATACCAGATGACGTCACACGTTTTTTCCTATCCCTTTTTCGCCCTCTTTCATTCATTGCCGACCCATCATATTGCACCTAATTACCTTGATAAACTTCTCGTAACCCCAGGGGTCATCAGGTTCACATAACCATGGTAAACTTTTTGATGTATTGCAAAAATAATCAATTACTGACTTTTTTATAATGCAACTTTTGTTACCATGGTTAGGAAACCTCTAGGTAAACTCCAACCTTGGGATAACAGATTTGAAACGACAGTTCATTCATATGGCATCCAAATTTTGGACAAAGCAGGGACTGCTACAATTACGCTATGTTCAGAAAGTCAAGAGAGGTGTACAGTTAGCCCTGCACCTTCTTCTATCAGCCCCCTGCTTTTATTTATTGTCATTATTCTATTGGAAGGTTTTTAGATTCCGTTCACTTTTTCATTCCTCGACATACCAACTCCTAAACTTTCCTCAAGTGCACGAAAAATTCAAAAAAGGCTCCGAATCCTTATTTGATAACGGATGCAACTTGATCGAATCGTGAAAATACTCACCGTTGAGTTGTCTCTCAGAGATGTATTGGGTCGATGATGATTGATCACCGTAATGATAGTCGTAAAGGTATGGCAAGACAGTCATGGTATGAAGTTCGTCACCTCGAAGAGGAGGAATAGGGACCCTCTCAAGTGTCTTTGGAGGTTTCCGTATCACCCACCTGAATGGAAAAAGTAAAGTTAATAAATAAATGAACCAGTAAATTACAGGTTTTTGACAGTAAATTAAATATATTATTTGCAACGCTTCCTGTGACACGACGTAGCAATAGTGCAGTACATGTAAAATAGTGAGTAAGCCCTCTCAAGTCCGCCCTTTCACAGTGCGCATCTTTATGTCGTGCAATAACTTGAGAATGAGTGCACCAAAATGAATAATCTTTTTTTTTGTGTGTTCTTTAATGTCAGGAGAAGGGTTTTATAAAAGAAAATGTTTAATCCGACCTAGATCTTTATTGATGCCCAAATTAGTAGATATAAATACCATCTTTTGCATACCTTATAGTTTTCTCGAGAAATTAAGAGTTGTGCCGATACCAATCTTTAATGGAACTGTTCCTGCCTGTTCCTTCCAAATTACCAATGCCATTCCTCTTACCAACGTGACTGATGAGTGGGTGGGGGTCGTATTGGCCCTCGAATTGGAATGGGATCGCTAAAGGATAGATAACTGATAACTTTGAGGACTGAAAAGATGAACTTTCTTTCTTTCTTTCATAGTTTTAAGTTCCCAATCCTCGAAGTATTCTCATCTTCAGAATCTTTCGATGGAAGGAGGTTGTTCATTCTCCTTCTTCTTCTTGATCTGTGTGGAAGTAGGGGGTGAATCGTGAATGGGTGGAACCACAGACGTAGGAATCTATTCCTCCCTCCATGGGTGAAACCTGGAGAAGGTGAAGCCATGGAGTTGTGATTTTTTCATATTTTGAAGTAGTGAAATATCCATGACAGTAAGAACAAAATCTCTCTCTCTCTCCTCTAGCTACATCCCAGTCCCCTGGCCCGGGACTGCATCGGTATTGGTAAGTTGAGCAACCTGGAACAGTTCCACATTCCCAACTCGAGAGTATCGGCACATCTCTACGAGAAATCCCTTATAATAGTCAGTCAAGTAAATTAAGCAACCATTTCAGGCTGGATTTTCGTCTGTCTGCAGCTCCTGGCGTCGCAGATGTCATCAGCTGTTCTCCAAAGGGAGGATCAGAATTTGTTCTGATGATTTCGCTCGTGGCTACTCATTGCCTCACCCCCTTGAGTGGGGAGGTAACCGCCGACGGTCCGACGTGAAAATACTGAGATGTGTGGTCCCAGCCTCGCAGGCGGTCACCCATCCAAGTACTAACCACGCTGCTGAAACCTCAACTTCGGTGATCTCACGGGAACCAGTTTATTCCACCAGATAAGGCAGTCAGCTAAAATAGTCAGTATTATACAACTATCCATAGGCTGATAGTATCGATGGTTTTTGTTCCAATATTATCGATAACACGAATTACACCATTGTTGTATCATACGTACCTACAATACCTTATCTTATGGCATACCTAACCACTAATCATCTTGAGATTACAGTACTCACGGATGTCGGATGATGTTCTCCAGTGGAATCCTCAGTTCGGGATTTTTGTGCAGCATTCCTTTCAGTAGGTCTATCAGCTGATCTTCAAGCTCCTCAGGAATGACAACATCGCCTTGTCCAATGCACTCGAACAATTTGAAAATTGTACCTCCTTCGAAAGGATATTTCCCAGTAACCAAATTGTATCTGCGAGATAATCATGTCAAGTTATCATGAGCAAACAGTAAAACTTTTACTATAAGAGGTATACATCGGTAGAATATGAGAAACTGCTGATATTTATAATATATACACCTATTATAGTGCCCATATTATACTTCTAGATCTGACTAGAACAATCAGTACCAACAATTTTATTACTACAATATAACACTCTTAGGAACTCACAGTGTGACGCCGCTACTCCATATATCAACTTTAAAACCAGAAAACTTCTCCATCCCATTAGCTATTTCCGGGGGTTGGAATGCCGGCGAGCCTTGACTAGTATAGCACGTGTCATCAGGAGCAAACCTATCCAATGCCTGCAAAAATTAGGATTCAAATATTCAAGTTCAAAGCAATGTGAAGTGAGGATGATTATTATTTTTGTAATTTATTCCCTAACCCATTCATTTATGTTCAAGAGCGAGAGAGAGGGTGAAAACGCACACCAAATTTTTCTAGTTTCAACAAGGACTTGGAATAATAACCAAAAACTATAGATCAACTACTAGAGTACATAATGAGCTCCGACAGCGCATTCTTCTGGCAAAGGCTGAACTACTTATCAGCTGAAATGTTTCCCTATTTCCTCTTCTGAAATGGCATCCTACTAAAAAAGATTCAACTCGAGTTTTAAAAAAATAAACAAAAATAAACAGGAATACCGTTGGTTGAAATTGAAAGTCAAAACGAGGTTATCAAAAGGCAAAAGCAGCAATATGGTGGTAATGAGCAGTACTGCCAACTTAAAGCACATAAACCCGTACGGGGTTTTTGACAGGAATTGATAAGGCAGCTTGTTAATTTTTCGCTGGTTGAATGATCCGTCGGAGCTTATTACTGTTGCAGATCTATGTACTAGATTGGTTTATTGACTTACTTCCTTTTGATTCAAATGACAAATTATTAATCCACAAATCTTTCCACCCAATAATGCGTGACAAAAATAATCCATCGTAAGTAATGTGTGACTATCACAAGAAGAGTGTGGAAACGATAAGAAAGATATTGAAAACCTAGATAGGTACCTCAGCAACTCCAAGGTCAGATATTTTCAGAGTATCGTCCAAAGTAATCAATAAATTCCCAGGTTTGATGTCTTTATGTATGATGCCTGAGCTGTGTAGGTATTGTAAGCCTTCAATTAGTTGTATGAAATACCTGAAACATACAAAATGAAGTAAGAGAAGTGTAAATGAGGTTTGGTCGGCTTCTTCCTGGTGAAGAAGCTTTCACAAATAGATTTATTGAGCTTCGCTTTTACTACGACAATTTTGCTAGCCATCTCGGTAGCATCTTCTGGCTAAAATATGATCGAAACAGGAACCAAATTCGTCAATTTCAGTACATGAATTAAAATCAGCATCGTTATGCGTACTGCACTAAAATTTGAGCCCAATTTTTTACCAAGAAAATCAATAAGAAAAACCCCGTCATGCTCCTGGTTCATAGATTATGATTTAATATTATGTAGTAATGACTCCCTAAAGTCGTAAGTACCTACACAAAACAAAAAACACACAAAAAAAAAAATCTTTAGAATCATCTCAGTTTCTCACGTAATTACCAGATTGAAACGACCAAATCTTAGTCACCATCAGATCTATGTCTGTTGTCGCTGTTTGAACTAGCAGAGGTGCAGGTAATATTCGAATATTGTAGCTGCTCAGAACCTTCTGCGCAAACTTTTGGCGACAATTTGTTGATAAGAGAGCGCGAAGAAGCTTCTGCGCAGCTAAAATATTCAAATACTAACTTCACCTCCGCTAGTCGGAACACATAGATGTTAATGACCCAAGATTTAGGAAACAATTTTCGATTAAAATATTTTATTGGTAAAGGAAACCTGTTGTTTATAAAAGTGTGATCATTGAAAGTTATTTTGTTTAACTTGCTTACTTATGTGTCAAGCTAATTTTCCTGACCACGCCTGAGATGTTCAGGTTCTTGAAGCGACTCAGATTGTACCAACTAATGTACATTAGGTTCGCCTTGAATATACTGAAGGAGCACGTGCCCTCAGGCTACCCAAATACCTCGAAGTACCCAGCATTTTAGATTTTTTGGCCTTAATATAACTCAATAATACTGAACAACTGAGGCTTACCAGTGAGCTTGCCAATTGGGAAATTTCTTATTAGCTGTGCTCTCCAACATCTCTTGGAGCACTCCGACGCAATACTCCATGACGAGGTACATTTTTTCTTTCTCAGGATTATACATCACATCCACAAGCTCTATAACATTTTTATGTCTGAGAGTTTTTAGCAGTTGGATCTCTCTGCAACAACACAACAATTTTAGATGAGGAAGCGGTAGAAGGAAAAGTTGGTGGGGGTAAGGAAGGAAGATACGGTTGGGGAGCTAAAGGAGCATGTTTTTGGTCAAAAAGGCGACGGGTGGAACCACTAACCACATAGTGTTTCCCTCTATCCCTAACGTTGTAAGATAGGGACTAGCCCTCCAATACTCAATGACCTTACTCATGGGGA
>JAEMON010000010.1:24170204-24183213 GCA_030264115.1 Lygus lineolaris
AAAAAATACCATATTTTTAATAGAGAAAATACACAAAAAATAGAAGAAAAAAATCAAATTAAACAACCGTCATTTTTTTTTCAAATAAAAAATGTTCTTGCTCGGTTAACCAAAAACATGAGAGAACAAATATTGGTACCCAGTCGACCATAGGTCCATAATGAAAATCCTAAATCCTCTCAAACAATACCTTAAATAACACTGCTCCAAACTCAGGGACGATTAATCAGTTTCATCACGCATAGGAGGTTTGAAAAATTATATTTTGTTTTTAATACAAAGTTCACACTTTTGTAATAACATCGCCATTTGTTATAGATAATCCATAAATATACATATATCACCAAATATTACACGATGGAACTGAAATTGATAATTCAACCCAGCCAGACATGGAAGGAATTCTACAAGATCCGTAGTATCCGTTATATTAATTAATTCATTTATTTTGACTGGTAAAAGGGATTAAAAGTGATTTCATTAGGAACAGGAGGATGAAAATCAATTACGTTGTCAGTGAGACATGGTTATTGGTTCTCCAAGAGCAAGTGTTGATTGATTTAGTTCCTACCTTGAAATATGATCTGGATTGAATGGAACATTGGTTAGGTTATGTGGAAGTGGTATGGCGGCGTATTCCCACTCTACTCTTTTCAATTACGGCCTAATGGAGTACAACCTGTCTTCACTCCAAACCTTCCTTTCAGATAATTTTTTATCTCAATGTTCGTACTGCATACGAGATCCATTTTGAGAAAGTCTCGGACGTGACTCGATATATTTTCTAAAGATTACATGGCGCATTAAAATATAGGCCTTCGATAAAGATAGTGATAAACCGATAAGATGCCATACGAATTGTCGTTCAACTGTTGTGCAGAAGTTTGTTGAATGCGTTGTATGACGACTCGAGGTCGAAAATGAGTTGGCGGACCTGTTGTTCCGTCAGTTCGTCAGATGCTTGCATCGAGTCGAGCGTCCCCAGCCATTCGGCCACTTTGCGCTTACCTTCAAAATCCGAGGGGAGGATGCTGAGTCGATTCATAGTGTCAACGAGATCCCTCAGGTCGGGATGCAGCTCGTCCATGGCCTTGATTTCTAACCTCAATTTGTCCATGATTGTGATGAACAACTATAGAAGAAGAAAAAATAATAATAAATTATTCTATCCTTCAAGGTGGGTGGGTAGGTTACATAGGTGCCCTTAGACTTAAGGCTATTCTTCAAAGATGGCACTATATGAGTTGGTATCTGGAGATCAAACTGTCACTGCATGAAGAATTGAAATTAGTTCACTGTGAAAGGCCATGATTATTATTATTATTTTCGGGATGGAACATCAAAGCACTAGCATAATTGTTATGATCGATGTTAACATCGAACTTGGAACATCGGTACCTCTACTATCAACATTTTTCTCCATCACCACTAGGGGTATTCACGGTTGAGCTTGCCGAGTTAAACATGCTAAGTTGTTAACTTCATCCTCAGAAAAATCATGAGGCACCCTACGCTGGCCCTTGCTAACGTGTTATCACGAATCTACGGGTGAAAACTCACATCAAATCTATCCTTCAACTGGACTACCAACTGGAAGAATTGGTCTGTTTCCACCCTCGTCCAATTGGAATGAGGGTTGATGACCTTCCTCCTCTTTCCTCCTGACTCCACTTCCATCCACCAAACGGGTCACAACGAAATAAAAACTTTAAAACACTTCAAACTCCAACAAAACGTCAAACTCGGCGTATTTCAAGAATACAGCTGGGTGTACGCCGCCATTTTGATTATTCTTAAGAAACCTGATAACACAGATAACATGGTTGCTGTCGACGTTTACCACACCTCGGACTCAGTTAACTTAACACAGTTGATAACGCACTTTGATAACATGTTTGCGACCGATTTTCTCCACGTTTAACTCGTTAACACGTCGAAAATGGCCCAACCATGAAGACCCCTATAGGTCTCAAACATGAAGGATACTAACAAACCCCACCTCTCACCTAAGAATCTTTGTGAATACCTTCGATAATTCACTGATAAAGTTGAATGTGATGGTAGGAGATTTAAGAAATATTTCCAGCTTTCACCAAGTCGGTCTAAAACTGTTCTTGACCATTCTGACACAAATTAGCTTGCTTCTCTCACATTCATAAAACATCCATGTGCGTCGATGATATTGGAGGGACACCGTTAATATTCGATATGATCGACTAACGCAACATTGATGATAAAAAACATCGAACATCAGAGAAAGAACATCTCTACATCTTTTATAATCTTGAGCTCTTCCGTTGCTGGGTAGTCAGTGAAAAAACACTCTAATGCCAGAAAACCAGGGTTCAGATTTTGAGTCAGCCATGATCTTTTCTACCTTATGTCACAGAATCACGATTTTACACGGAATTATTGTCATCCTTTCTGAAAAGTTGGGGTGTTTCCTATTCATATTTCTACACAGGAAGATGTGAGCATCCACATAAGTTATTTTGACAAAAAGGTTAACTAATATACATAACCCCATTCGTACGTAATTTTTTGTAAGTTGCCATAGTTAAATCTCCAGATAATATTGACCAGAAAGAGCCAAATTAGGTCAGAAGTACGGGACGCTCTCCCAAATCCTAAGGACCAGGTCCTGCGACGTATATATTTTCTCTGGCTTTCAGCACTTTCTGTTACCACCAATAAAGTATCCATCTACAAAGCCAACTTATTTTTTCCAAATCTTACCGAAACGATGTCTGCGATGCATTTACTGGTGTTTCCTTTGTCGTCTTTGATAGTGATTGGACGATCTTCCTTGATCCTCTCCATTGCAGCAGGACAATCCAACTGAAATGAATGTTTCACGGCACCCGCTTTATAAAACTGAAACGCGCTATTCAAAACTGAGGAGTTACCTATACCTACTATCCTAGTTTCCTACTTTTATTGATAACGTTATTATTAAATTCGCTACCTCCGGTCCTGTTTGTACGAAATTTAACCTGTTGACGACGGATCAATAAATTAAGGGTACACAAAACAGGTTTTTTGAGGTTTTTGGTGAAAATCCATCTCAAGTATAGGAACATAAAATATGGTGAATCAGGAATTTACGAAAAATCTCCCATAAGAATGGGGCATACCAGATATACACAATTTCCATAGCACAAAAATTGGTCAAAATTATTATATTCTTTGAAAATTCTCTCATTAGCTCACACTGCATGACTGGAACTTTTGTCTTACTAAGTGGTTGCAATCACATTATTTCAGCTACTGCGTTAAATTCGTGATTCACATCTTGGTTTTTATTATACTCACCCTATATTTTGAGACGAAAGATTCAATGGTAGGAAATTCGTCATTTTGGACTTGCTTGAAAGCAGCTTTATACTGGACCAGCAATTTAGAACACGCGGCGGTATATTCTTTAGCAGTCACGCAATCCCGAATGTAAGCTTTTTCCAGATTCTGCAAAGTGTTGATAACAGCGAATAAATCAGCCATGTTGTCATACCTGGAAAAAAGTATAACGAACTATTCTTAGTAATAGAAGGTACCTAGGCAATTAAAAAAAAATCACAAGGTAGATAAGCAGTTTGCTACAATTTTTTGGGATTCGTAAAAAAAAGAAATAAAACTGAACTTCAGGTCGAACTGGTCTTTGAGAGGCAGGTTGTAACATTGCTAAAGTTATCCAGAGGTTTGTTCGAACAGACAGTCTGGAATTAATAGTTCTATCCAAGTCACGCCCCTTTTAGCGCTTACGGACAGTGTCAGAACTGATCCAGGATCGACGCTGGACTGCTCAGACAGACAGTCTGGGACTGTTTGGAACTTAGTTCTACCAGTTCTGGATTTATTCGAGAACTGTTGGGACTGTTCGATTCGCGAATTGCTTCCTTCGGAAAACCTCCCTCGCTTCCATGCTTTTTTTATCGCTCCATTTTCTCTTCTTCAACAACGTTTTCTTCTCACGAACGCTTGTAGCTAGGTAGTTCTTTTCAAAACTTCTTTCGTTGCCATCTTCTTCTCTGCACGGCAATGAATAGGTTATTCTTGTTCAGGTTATCATCCTAAAGCATCCTGAGCGCGTTTGGACAGACACCGTCCTGGATCGTTCTGTTTCCTCCCTTTTCAGAACGCAGTTCCATCCAAGACTGGTTCTACCACCAGGGACAACTAGGTCACACGGAGTTCTACAAAACCCGAACTAACAAGGTAATGAAAATCACTGGAAAATGGTAGGGACTCACTTCTCTCTTTCTCGAGCATTTCTGAATAATTTTACTTCTTCGTAAAGCTCTGGACGATTGGAATCTGAAAATCATATTATTTATTTAGTAAATGTATGATTCATTATTGTATACATGTTGAGGACATGAAAAGTTCCATTCATGCAGCATGAGTTGATGGGCGAATTATCTAAGAATTATTCTAACCCATTTTCGATTCTTGTAGGAAATTTGGCGCTGATTCCGAAAATACCATAATGTTACTATTCCTATGTTTAAGATCCTATTTTTCCTATTGTTTTCGATCTGGGTCGGAGGGGGACAACACTCAACAAAGAAAAATAAGAACCCCGTACAAATTTGCATTTTGAGGGGAGAAAGTGGGATTAATGCCCGGAAAACATGTGCTTTTTGCCAAAATCTTGTGTGCGCTCCCCAGGGTTCAATTCTCAAGTGATTTGCCTGCTCTTTTCTTTTGTTAGACTCAGAAAACTGTCTAGCTGTGCACTACATCGCCGGATTTTCGAAATTTGCATTTGAAGGGGCGTGGGAAGGGGGAGGGGTTGATTCCGAAAAACCATTCTTTTTTTAAACCTAAATCCTGTATAAGTTCCCCAGCACCTTAATTTTCAACCGATTTGCTTGCTTTTTTTCTGTTGGACTCAGATTTTCCCAACGCAACCGTGGGCAGGCATCACCGTGTGCCGACACACGGATTTTCGTGTTTGGTGTCGATGATCACAGATTTTGGAATGCTGTTCAGTTTCGAGACAATTGTCCGTCTAAAGGGACGTCCCCTGAAATGCATCCATTACTGAACTATGTTTTTACTACACTCTCTTCGAAGTCACTCTTTGACCCATTGGAGCATCCCAAAAATTCTGGCCAACGAACTCATCCTTTCTTTTGTTATTATTGACATTTTGCTTCTTTTTTATTTCTTCCGATTTTTAAAACAGATTCCAGGGTCAGATATCGTCTGGAGTGACACATATCTTGAGTGATATAATATTACGGATTTCCATGGGGATTTTTTTTTAATGAAGCCATTGCAATGGTTGAATTTTTTTTCGGAAATTCACTAAATAGAGGAGGGTAGAATGAGTTTTGACAGTCAAAAACCAAACCAGGTTGCCATCATTTTCCAAATAACGTCATGGAAAACAATCCGTAAATTTATTAACCTAATATTCACATCAAACAGACGTACCTATAGGAGTATACTATTAAGTATCTATTAATGTTTCTTAAAATTACTAGTCGCTTTTCTTTTAAGATTAAAAAAAATATATATATAATCAAGCCTCCTTATCATATTAATATGAAGCTCACCATATCCAGACATGATTGCGACTGAGCAGAGTTGGAGTTGAGATGGTTTCTGAGGAACCTGCTGCTGATCTTCCCGTTTTTATCTGAAACCGTGAAAGTTGGTCTAGTGAGCATGGTAGTTTAAAAAAAGGTTTATAGTTAATAAAGTTTATACCTCTAGGACGTAGAATGGATTTAAGACCAGAAAGTGTCTCTATTCACCTATTTCAAAATTCAAAACGTTAGAAATTTATAATTTGGATAGCAAATTGCCCTCAAGATTCGAAAATGAAGAATTTCAAAAACAGAATTAAAATTGGTAAATTATTAGCTGGGGGAAAGTTTGAAAAATTGTTCAACACCCCTCCGGTACCACCTTAAGGTCACACCCGGGTCGAGAATAAACTGAAGCGGTTGGAACACCGCAGTGCCGTTAAGAAGAGGAACTCAAACAGGGTAAGAACGCAGTTCCGTCAGTTGTTGTGCGCAGTATGTTCTGCAGTTTTCGTAATTGAACTCGTGGAAAGGATACTTTTTAGGTAGGTATTTATGACTAGGCGCCGTTGTATACCTTGTATTCTGTGGACTGGGATGTGGCCTCAAATTACACTTCTAGTGTCTCTCCCTTTTCCTTTGATTTTCCAAATCAAAGTCAACACTTCCCGAATGAAAATCAACGTTTTCCCAATCAAATTCAACATTTGGGAAAGTGTTGAATTTGATTGGAAAAAGCTATATAAATATAACACAATGTTATTATACTATAGTCAAAGGTCCCTCCAGACTGTACGGTTACCGCGAACGCTTGACAGGTGCTACCAACGACCCTGGCCTGACAATGCGGAAAACGAATCGCAGGTTAGAGGCATATCTCAGTGAGTCATCAATAGCGAAAATAGGACTGTTTCTCTCTTCTCTGACCAGTGTGCCAGACGCATGGCATTGGGGTTTACCTAACTGGGGAGCGAGAACCAGTGTACCTACTATACTATTTTTCAATTTATTATTCAATATTATTTTATTATTCAATACTATTGTTCAAGACCTGCGTTATAATTAGTAATTATGGTAGTTGATTGACACCTGGTAGGTATTGTTCATCAGTGCACTATCAAACGCTAATTTGGGAACTAGGATCTCAGCACTGAGTGCCTTCAAACGATAGTATGAGACAGGCACAGCACAAGCTTAAAGTGCCCTCGTACTGTTCTTTTAGACAACTACTTAAAATAATATAAAATATATATTATTTTAAGTAGTTGTCCTACATATTATGTAGGTACCTAGGCCATATGTACATGACTCATTTCAGTGCTGAGATGAGGTTGTACCTACTCACGTACAAGCCTGAGTAGGTAACCAGATTATCTTGATACATGATGTTTTTCCTTCAATGAAATAACAAAGGAAAAGAAGTCCCTATTCACTACTACTAGTCACATGTCCACTATTAGCCATGATAATAATACTGCATCAAAGTAGTTCGATTGTCACAGAAGAGGATTTAATTATGTACTGACCTGCCCACTTGAGTGACTCAAGCTTGTTTTTGATGACAATGCAATCACTTTTACTAGGAAGTACTCCAAAAACTTGAAAATCGTTGAAGTTAGATTGAATCCACAGTCGATCAAACACGGAAATTTGTAGAAAACTCCGAAGTTTTCTAATTCTAAAGACTCGTAAATTAACTTTATTTTAGGGGTAATTTAAACTTTAACTAACTTTTCCTATGTTTTTCGAGTTCGCGTTCTGTCCGTTTTCTTCTTCTTTCACTTATTTAGCTGTCGTAGCCGCATCCATGCCGGACATAAGTGGTGTTATTTCTTGAATAATAAATTGAATGATTGTTGATCTTGAGTTTTAAGGATGAAAAATGTTGAAGTTGGTAGATGACGTCGTAAACAACCAACAACGATTGATGGTCTTGAAGATAGCTAATGGTGTTGATGACTAGCTCTAGTTCTGCTCTCGGAACACCACTAGCTCCATCAGTGTATTATATATGTATCTGAGTATGATTTTATGGTTGTTCTCCACTAGCAGGGATGATTGCCCTAGTCCAAATGCCTGCAAATCAGGTTTTCTTACTATATTTCTTCTTGCAGCCTTGACGGAGCAGTAGGTAGTACTGTGACCTGGCCCCAGTAGGTAATAGAAGCGAGAAGTAATTTCCAGGATTTCTGGAGAAGGAGCTGGCTATTTCATCGGCACCCACATTACCACTTATATCTACGTGCCCCGGAATTCATTACAGGGTGACTGATGTCCCATGTGATCCCAGGCTGTAAATCGTTGATCCCTGTGACGTGTTTGCAGTCCCAGGTAGATAAGCATTAGTTTAGCAAAGGAAACAATCTGGTCAGGGCTTTTGTAGTCAGTTGTTGATGCTTCTCACAATAATAAGCAGTGGCAGAGTATTCGTTTGCATCCTTTGATTCAGTTTAGATGTGGGCTACAGCGTTTGTGTAATTTATCAGTAAGGCATTCGAGTGTGAGCTGTTTTAAATCAATTGTGCTCAAATTAGAGTTTGTGGTGATAGTGGAACGAAATGGGAGCTTGGGAAGGAGAGGTACATAAAACATAATTCTTCCAGGCATGGCCAGGAGATGTTCCGTTTCATTTAGTGAGAAGCTGGTGAAGTCTTTTTATTAACATAATGTATAAATGATTTATGTAGTTGAAATATTTATCTGCCGATTCCTGTCTCCGTCTTCCCAGACATAAAGGTTGTGTCTGAACCCACAGAAAACTACAAAGTTTGTTAGCAGGAAAAATTTATTATTACAGTTGGCTGCTGGACATGGACAATTGGACCTAGAAGGAGACTCCTTCGGATCACCAACAACAGTTATCCAGGATATTTCTCTTGTATTTCACGGATTCTCCACGACAGCAACACAATAATTCAATCAACCAGGTTAGTGCATAGCTTTAGCTTGTCCAATTATGAACTGCACGAGCTACTTGGAGGCAGAGAAGGTAACACACAGAAATAATGTTGTGGCCTGGAAAGAGCACTATTCCCAAGGCGGCGAAGTTGGGGAATAGTGCAGGTCCATTGTACCTGCCAGTTCAGTGCTGCTCACTCTATACCCAACTCCCAAATCACCTGCATGATGTACAGAATTTTATTAGGACATGCCAATAACCTACATGTCAAATATATTATTGACTGGAATAATGTACCCACCCCTCTTTGCTCTGTAGACTAAACGAAGCTCAAACGGTTGAGCATGTTCTAACAAGCTAAATACACGCACTAAACATATACGCAGACTCCTTGACGGCGTAAAGATAGAGGAATATTTGAAAAGGGGACTAACAGACTTGGATCAAATTGATGAAGGTGCTGGAGGGAGCCCCAATTTAGGGTTCAAGGAGGGGATGAACATCTAAAATTTGTAGAATGGATGGATGAGAGGCTGGGAAGCAGACAGGAAATGCAGATCAAACAGAGTAGAGAAAATTCATGGAATAGAGTATCAGACAGAGAGCAAAAGCAGACTAAACAGAAGGAACAAGCATATACAGTAAACAGGCACAGCAAGCATACAACGAACAGAAAGGCGAAAACAAGTTGTAGTACAAGACTTCACACACTTCAGATCCACTTCAAGATCATCTTCCACCACACACCGTGATCACGCAGCTTACAACTACGATCAATAACCATTGCAACCAACTAACCAACCTTGTCCAACGTTTACGTTAGTATCAGTATTCCATTATATATGAGCGTGTCGACCTCCTATGGCATGATGGTGTATCTACAGTGATGTAATGGGTACCCAGCCACTCCGCGATAGAAGGAAACCATATTTGTGACGACACCGTCAAATCTATCGCCACCAGCAATCAACCCATCTCCAATGCAGGATACGTCAGATAATACAGATTTCATCAAAATTTTAAAAATCAAAAAATCTCACACTGGAGAGATGAACACGATAACAGAACAGTCGAACACGGGCATTGGACAAAATCTATTATTGGAGATCCGACTAATACTCCATGGTATTAGTAGCAGTACACATAAACCACCCCTCTACTACACCTAGTACTAATAAATATAATTTTGGCCAGACACCCGCCTTCAAATGTCTCACAAGGTACAGGGAGGACCCATACTGCGATGCTTGCAACCAGCCACAGTAAATCACATCTTAAACAGCTGCTCTTTCAACATCCAAGCCCGACAGATATTGTATGCTGAGGTGAACCCATACCTGGACACCATTCAGGAATATTTGATACTCCACCTCAATCAACAGGTATTAGGTATCTAGGATATTATACCTCTTCATCACAGAAAACAATCTACAGATCTAAATTCCTCAAACTAAAACAAGTATGCAATAGCACAACAAACTTCAATTATACTTCAAAACAAAACTGTGTCCATCATAGCAGCAGCTGCGACAAAGAATTCAGATACAAGGAAGCAAGTATGAGCTTGTCCATGGCTTGTAAAAAAAATTGATTCTTGGTAATGTTAAACTAAATGTCAACCTAGTTTACATTTTTTACAATCTCACCGTTACATTGAATGATATTAAGATTACAATACTTTATGCCCCTGATAGAACGTCGAAATGGTGAATTTGGGGATGGTGGTGGGAGAGAGCGCGGGAATTAAGTTTGCTTACAAACTTCTACTGAGAGCGCTAGTGTTCAAAAAATCGATGAGATGAATGAATGGTTTTTAGCTTCAACAGCTCCCTGTGCCAAGTGATAAAACGTTTTAGTTTGTTTAGTTCAGTGTTTTACTGTTTTTGCTTTATTCATGAGTTGAGGTCAGTGAAATGGTAATCCAGGGAATAGAAGAAATATAATGGAATGAACTGATTGGGATTCTCCAGCTCGGCGGTCGGCGGCAGCATCCTTCAGAGATCATGTCCAAGCAAATGGGCAAACATGTTTGTGTTATGTGCAACGGTGAATTGGAGTCGAAGGAAGCTTTACAAGCTCATTTCAGGTGATAAGATATGGATTAAGACACTTCTCTGGCCTTACATAATAGTTTTATGATTAGATACCTACATAACTACTTTCCATCGCTGAACAGAGAAGAGCACACCCGTTTTGGTTTCCATCCAAATAACCAGGCGCGTTACTAGGTACAATTGAATTGCTGAATTCCCAGACCCTATTCTATGGATGGGAGTGCAACGCTCAAGAAAATAGGATTTAACCAGCCCTACCACGATTACCTAGTGCTTGGCACACCCCTGTGAGGGGGGATTAGTACGATAACGAGTGAACGCTGATTGTTATGTACCTTGGTACCTCTTGCAAAGACACTAGAATATCTATTCCAGTGTATTTAACCTCTTTTGATCCGAAGGCGAAGGCATTCGAAATTAACTAGGGAGAGGGACAAGTTTTTGTTGACAGGCATTATGCTCCAAACGATTTTGTCTACTCAAAACGATTGACGTTTTTCATACCAACCTACTGTTACCTACCCACTCTTATACCTAGGTACTGTCTGGCTGCGTTTATATGGCAAGGCAAGAATCGAACAGAAAAATTTAAATTAAAAAAACCCAGTATGGTACAGTACAGTACCAGTATTGGTAGAGAGTACCAGTACTGGTACAGTACCAGTATGGACCGCTGCTGAAAAACGTTGCTAACTTCACTGGGGTTTCACATTAAGCCGCAAACCCGCAACGCCGTAAAACCGTAATTGAATCTGATTGGCTAATTGGTTTTTCTCCATCTTTACGGTCTTATGGCCGAACGAGTTTTGAACCAGACTATGCTCGATTCAAAAATCTTGACATTTTGCGGCTTCACGGCGTTGCGGATCTGCGTATTGCGCTCTGCGAAGGTCCTTATCTATTTCGTTTCGCGCCTTCATGTTGTTCGAGGCGTCCCCACCCTCAGGACTAGTGACCGCTGGAAGACAGGTTCACTCAGCTTACGGCTCAAACCCTTTCATATAAATTTATGTACTTAGAGGAGCGATGAAATGAATGAGAGTGAAGGTAGAAGCAAAAGTGAAACTAGTTCTCAAAACGTAGTAGCAGGCTTGGGTAGGTCCGTCCTGTCATCCAAACGGTTCATACCAGGTACTGAACATGCCTGTGAACATTTTTTAAACCTATGTACCAGAAATGAGGTGTTTTTCTTGGTTGATATGGAATAATATTTACTTATTACAAAAATATTTTACAAAAACATTTTACTTTTTACAACAATATTTACTATTGAGTCAAATATTTACTCAAATATGGTAGGTTACCTAACTAATTAGAACTGCATGGTATACGTCCTACTACATACTAGTAACTTCCGTAATCGTACCAGGACCTTACTGTGCATCTAGTACCTACCAATTGCACACCAATAGGCACAATTGAGTAAGATCTCCTTAAGAGTGAGTGAAAAAACTAAAGATACCATCCTGCGTTCTGTTTGGTTTACCAGGCGGCACAGACTCCAAAGCCGCCATTGTGTTTGTGCATGTTCCTTGTACCAGCTGTGATTTAAAAATTATTTTTACAGAAAACATGCAAATAAGGAGATCGATTTGAAAGGAAGACCGCTTGGCCCAGGAGGGGAACTTCAAGAAGCCATCCCGAGGCCGCAAGGAGGCTACATAAAAGGGACTGGATCCCAAGTCAACACCCATGTGGTCTGTGATGTCTGCGGCGAAGAGTTCACCTGCAACACTAAAGCTATCCAGCACAAATTCAAGAAGCATCCTTTCAATGCCGCCAAACATTATTGCCCTCAGTGTGGCATGCAGTTCCCTTTGAAGGTAAACAACCAACCAGCCAGCTGCAGTAGCGTGGTGCTACTTGCCATCTAGTTTACTTACTTAACTTACTATACTTACTTACTACTATACTTATATAAGGATATTATAAGGGTAATAAGGGTTTTCAATGGACATCGCATCTCATTAGTACGAACAATAAACCTGGCTATTGGTAATAACTGTTCACATACTGTGTTTTATTCGGTTAGAGATAAATAAATGATCAGGTTTCTAGATATGTAAATTTACGTACATAGGAACCTGAAATATGTGAACACCTAGTTCTGGTGTACCAACCTACTTATGTAGTAGCTTTCGCAGAATGGGGAATTTAGGTCGATTTTTTCATTCTTCCAAAGGAAAGATCTCATTGAGAGCATTCCAAAACGGTGCAACATGTGGGGTATCCAGATAGTTCAAATGGGAGAAGAGGGTGGGCGAAAATGTGAGGCCATGACGTCATCCCATCCCGCGTCCGTCCAGAGATGACGTCTCACGTATTATTGCGCACATTTAAAAAGCCCAACGCTACGGAACTCCCAGCTGAAAATTGGCATAGTGTTGGTTTTTGTAAGTATTAAATCCGATTTCGTGGTCAAAAATAAGACAAAAAATCGACGCCAATTCCCCATTACATCAAAGTTGATCAAGATGAGAGCAATGATGTGCAGAACTGTGTGTTTCTGCTTGTAAAATACAATT
>JAEMON010000010.1:24224395-24238639 GCA_030264115.1 Lygus lineolaris
ATATATGGCAAAACAACGTTTGCCGGGTCAGCTAGTATATTTTATATTACCTACATTATTTTCAACCCGTACATTTTGACCTGGAAACGACTTAATATAATATAATCGTATATACTTTAACAGTACATTTTATTTCAGTTGGAACAAACCTCTAAAGTCGTTTCAAGGTCAAAGTGTGCGGGTTGAAGATAATATAGGTAAATATATAGTTAGTTGCACCAAAACCAGGATGCAACAGAAAAAGATTATATTATATTCGAAGATTGTGCACGGGTACTGCGAAGCCAAATATTAGAATATCATAAATAGCGCGCTCAGCTGGAACAAACCTAGTGATAAATCAGAAATACTTTAAACACTATTTAAAACATAATACAGGTATTGTCATACGAAAAAATTGTATAGTACATAATTATATTCTTCTTTCGCAGTTTCAATGTTAATGTGTCTATAACACCACTCTGTCCTATCAATTCAACAATATAATAATGAAAAGTGTACTTTGATATTCATTTCACAATACCTAATCATTATGAATGATCCCCAAGTGTTTGTAAGACAGATGGTTTAAAAAAAAAAATTATAAATGATTAAAAATAATAATATTTTTTTCCCGTGCTTGATTACAAAGGTTCATTGTTGAAAATAAACCAAAAATGGATGCCTACCTATCAGACTAACTTTTCTAAATTGCTATCTTCATCTCAGTGGGTCAATCGAACGCCGCAACCAATCATTATTATTTTAGCTGGGAAATTAGAGCTACGTACCTACCTACGCTACCGGAGCAAATTTTTGTGAAAGGTCAAAATTGTCATATATTTTTAATGGCTCCGTAAATATATATGGTAAGTGTTGAAATCATTGCGTGTACTCGTAGGGAACCACACGATACCGTGTTTAGTGGAGCACACAAGTGTGAAAATGAACCGCCTTATTGAGTGCACGACATACAGGCTGAGAGAGGAGCTCGAAGATGTGCTGAAGCCTTGGCCGATGAACGAGGCTCACGTCCCAACTTTGAGCGATTTGGATGTTCTGGTGCACGGAGCCCATCTGCCTCAAGCTGTGCCCGTGAAGTACTCCGAAGAGGCAGAACAAATCAAATGGAAACATGTAAGTCAAAAGAGGAACACTACTTGCGTAAATATTTACATCAGTTATCGACCAAGAATCACCTTAGATGTACGCGGTGTCACTACTGCTACTAGCTAGCTACTTTGTTTCATAATAATATTTGTATGCCAGCTGTTCACGAATGATAAGTATGGTGAGTACTTACTTACCCCTTGAGCAATACCAAACCAAGTAGGTACGTAGGTGAAACTTTTACCTTGAAAGTGTGTACCTTGAATTTCCTACTCCGGTTTATGTGAAATATTGATTCACTGGAAACGTTGTACCATAATTTTTGTGTCCATTCGGGATTGCTGCAATTAGTCATATAGACTGATCATGTAGGCTGATCAATGCTCAGCCTAACTGGATATTCCGCGATGCCAATTTTCAGGTCAATATTCCAGCCAAGAGCCAAGAAATTGGTGCTGTGATGATCGAAGCCGTCAGAAAATCTGGGAGGTGGGCGCATGATGAATGTTGTCAACAAATGGTATTTTACTAAACTGTTTTTTCCCTATTAATTCTTATCACTATCCAACTCATTTCACTATTCCAGTCGCCATTGAAGACCAAATATCTCTTAGAGAACCAATTAATTGCTATTGAGGACGAGACAGAACGAGCCAAGAAAGCAGTGGACGAGGGAATGCAAATTCTCGACAACCAACCGTTGCTGCCCAGTTTGAATCTGTTCGATGAAATTTTGGAGCAAGTTGAGGAACCAGACGACTCCTGGGCCATGTTGAATTCAGAGGACGAAGTTCGCTTCAGGTTCGCATGGAGACTCAACTTTACTTCCTGTCTATAATACTCGTGGAACTACTACAATATGGAATCTATAGTAAAATCCCAGAGTGGTCGGTGACCTAGTACTTACTGTTCCGATTTAGTTCAAGATCTTATCTACTTACTAAAGAAACAGATTGATGATGACGATGATGATGGTGTCACAATGATCCTATTACATAATTACCTCCTAGGCCATGAAAACGGGACAGAGAAAATTGAGATGATGGTGCCAATCGTCTCCAAATAGTGTGAATGCAGCGATGTGAAATTTCATGATGATTCTAATCAATGTACAGACATTCCTATTACGATTGTATTAATGCAGATATCGCTGAAGATGACGTGCTGCGGCTATACCTACTTCTCAGGAAAACGATAAACGATATCACAATAAAGAGGGTGTAGGTATATGTGGATGTGGGTGAATGTACGTGTGTAGTGTCCCATATAGGAGATATAGGCGGGCAAGCCTCTGAACCGATTTGTTTGGGAGTCGTTTCATCGTGATCAGGTAGGTAGTTCCGGGACTGTTTACTGCAGCATCTCCGAACAGCTGAATGAGTTATGAAGCTGTGATTTTAGGCTAAAATGAGCTAGAGAAGCGAACTTACGTAGTTCGATAACAACCAGTCGTGACAGGTAGGACAATTTTCGAATCATGGGTGATGAAGAGCTCAATTTTCAACTCATTTGATCTTTTAGCTCATTTCGAGGTAGTTCCGGAGATGGTTTCTGGAGCATCACCGTTCAGCTGAGTGAGTCATAAAGCTGATTTAATGCTAAATGAGTGAGCGAAGCGAGCAGATGTTGCTAGTGCAAACATAAAATCGTAACCATCAACCCACATTGTGCTTGACAATCAATAGAAGTTTTGACGTGAAAAAGTTGTCAAATACCAAAATTTTTCCTCATTAGCACTCTACAGTATGCTACCGACCTACTTAAGTAATGAATGTGTCTCAATCAACGTAACTACTCATCATTACCCATCAGTTTGCAAACAACCTCATGGAAATCGGTGGAGCCGGTTCGAGTGACAAACTGTTCGTCAAACAAACTGACCCAGCGTAATTGTATAAGTAATAATTGTAAATAAGATATCTTATGTGAGGGGAACAAAAATGTATTAAAAAACGAAAACAGTATTATACATAGGTGCCTACATAGTTAATTGAAAACCATAGAATATTTATAAAGGTATCTCTTCGACCTGCAGATTGGAGAAGTTTCTGAAGCGCATGCGATTACACTATAGCGACTATGTTACGACGGGAGATGAGAAAACTTACGAACAACCGAAATACGAGCTTCCTCCTATGAGAAGAGAGAAAAGCCGTCAAATGTATCACGACAAACGGTACGTATAATAGGGAGTATAGGTACTTATACCTACCTAGGTCTGTTCTAATCGTGTTTGAGTTCCTAAACGACCTCGTTTGGCCGAGTTACAAGTAGATTTAGAGTTACAGTAGATATCTTGGCGTCCGAATCTTTGGCAGAGTTCGGATACGGTAGCACCGGCTGAGTTGGACACCACAACTTTTGGGACGTTGTGCCTATTGATAGAGTTTGATACAATTTGAGGCGCAGCGCAGGTAAGAACCCGAATTGCCAATCGTTGATTTGAGAATGCTTATAGGAATCTTATTGTAGGTGTGACGACAAAAGGAAGATGCTGCCTCAAGTATACGAAGCTCCTCCTTATCCTGAGTACTGGTTGCTGAAAAAGAAGCCTAAGCCCCCAATGGAGAAGGTAGAACCAGACCCAGTTGATGAACCTCAATGATGGCTATTGTCTCATATCCCGAAATACATTATAAGCTAGTATAATATCCAACAAGACTACGATTTCCACCTTTTCGGTAGTATCCTCGGAATCCGCTAAAGTCTAGTAGCTAAACAAACGAGAGTACCTATAATTATAGTAGGTACCTTAGATTTTCAGAATGATCGCTTATAAAATGAAAGATTTGGATTCTTATTGTCTATGGTTACAAGGTTGGTGGGTAGGTATGTACTTATATAAGGTAAAATGAGACGTAAATACCCTGACCTCATATGCGAAAGGTGTTTAATAAAACACAAAAACACATTAATACGAACTTTATTCCTTAAAAAAATTACTAGTCTGAATGACTGAAACTATCAAGTACTCTAGGTACCTAACTATAACTTTAGGAATCAATGAACAGTTACATTTTTTCAGAGGTACGCTGGTGAACGTCTATATAAGGACATGAGTGTCTGTATCTTCGTGTTTTTTTAAATCCATTTCATTACATAGATATTCACCCACTAAAAATTGTAATTAAAACAAGATAAATCTTATCTCTACCTACCTATTATATTTTTATAAATAATCCTTAATAAATAAATAAATTATTTCTATACAACTGCTTAATTCATTTTTTGAGTGACCTGATTTAAAAACTCAACATAGAACTAGTGATGTTTAATTAGGATAAGTCTTAAAAGAAACAGAAATTGGGGTTAGACACGAAATTTGGTGGGAGTTTCGTTGAGTGAAGTAAATCCGGTCACTGACATAGTTACGCGCGCCATGGTTTCATTTTTGCGTTCTCATCCTAAGAATGTTAATTTATTACTCAGTATTGAAAATGCTCATTCTTTCATTATCTGTAACATTAGTCTTGAACCAAGTCGGGAATAAACATAATGTAGAATGCAGATTAGGTAGGTACTGGTAACAGTACGAAATTCGGCTGTAACAGCGCGCGTAAATTATTGTTCTCATCAAATTCATCAAGTTCAAAAAATTAATTACAAAGTCAATCAATTTAAAGAAATCACCTGAAATACTTCAATTTCTTTGCGAAAGAACGAAAATAGAGAGGAGATGATTACTATTTACATGAAAAAGACACTAATACTAGGTAGTACAACGACGGTCGAAATTATGAAAAAAATATGAGGAAAAAGATGGGAATCCATTTTGAGTTGTACATTATTGGACATAACTCCTTGTTTATTTTCCTTCGAGGGTAAAAAATTACTCAACAAGAAGTGCTTGGCCTTGGCATTCGAAGGAACTTCGAGATGGATACATCACATTCCCTTATAAAAATCCATCGATTGTAGATACCTGATCTACACGACACCAGTATACTCAAGGCAGATACCGGAATACTTATACTTAAAAAAGTTCGACTATTATAGCAGTAATATCACACAAAATAACATACCTACAGTTAAAAATATTTTAAAACTTTTTACCCCCGGGAAAATTGTTTAACTATTAATGAAACAGGATGTTTAGCAAATTAGGTGCAACGAATGAATAGTGAGTTTCATTCTCGGGTATCATTCTCCTTTCTGAGCGACTGAAGTAAAAACCTTATTATTTACCTTGAACCATACACGTCATGCTTGCTGACCTTACCAACTTGTGGCCATTATAAAAACCAGCGCATCTTCCCAGCCATCATAAAATTACACGACTAACAAGAAACAGTAGGTACCTACATGAATCAATCGGTAATGAAAAACAGCCCACCTTGTTCAGTGAAAAACTTCAACAAATTGACACCTCTATAAGTAAGGGTTTCAAAGCCTTGTTGAATCTGACTGGTATGTAGGTGATTACCTACTTATCTTAGAACCTATAGTAGGTCGGTAATATTTTGGTATAGATTTATGTGTAAATTTTGTTAAAAGACTATAATCATCATGCCATTTTCGTAGCGATTAATTCCAAACGATACAAACTCGTCGCTAAACCCTGATAATAGAGCAACAGCGGAACGTTGACAGTACGCCCGGTTGAATACATCGCAGAAAGTTGATAGAAAGCCTTGCGAGAAAAGTTATAATTTTGACTGAATTTAAAAAACCTTACCGTTTGACAAACCCTGAGAACAGATCCAGAACCGCTATAAGAAAACTTATTAACATGTGCGCACCTAGATGCAGAAAAGAAAAATTAAAAACTTGAATAAATGTTTGCATACGCATGCATATTTTCTAAGTTTTTTATTTACATAATTCTGTATATCATACCCGACAGAACGAGGTGAGCTGTTTCAATGGTAAGTACCTAGTGTCTTTATGAAATGAAGGTTATTTCGACGACCTTCCGATTTTTATTATAAAAAATGGCCAAATACTGTATCTAGCCGAGAAGCACACGTTTTCCGATTGCGCTCGTTGTTCCTACAATTAAATTTTCTCGAGAAAACGGATCAGTTCTTGTTTTTTTGTTTATTTTTCCTTATTTGAGATTCATGAAGCATCTGGGGCTGGTGGTGAGCTGTGGAGATGGGGAGAGGAGAGGTTGTTTGGACAGACGTTTGAGTCGACAGCACATGGCGGCCAAGGCGACGCTGAGAATGGTGACGACTGTGGCGAACGCCGCCGACAGGGAGGCTACCAGTCCGCTTCGCAGGCACACGGAGTTGCCTAACGTTCTCGCTCCAGTATCTGATATGTAACAGAGAATGTTATACGAGAATATGTTATAGAATATGTTACTCGTAGAATATGTTATAGAATATGAACTGTTGAATAGAGGACTAGTTATAGGTATCAAGCAAGGTTGTGGAGAATCAAGCATCAGCAACTCAAATTTGAAGGACGGAATGTTTCTTTAATTTCTGTTGGGTGAACACTTTTCGAACGATGCTAGGTAACACCCTTATTCAGGCCATGTAGGGCACTGAAATGATAGCAATAGGTACCTAAGGTAGAAGTAGGTTGAAGATGCAGCTTACTATTGGTAAGAAGAGGTTCTTCAGGTCCTTCTTGGAGCACTCGTAAACTCTGGAACAGGGAAATGTTCTGGGATATGTTAGCTGGTGGCGCTAACGTGCTGAGCACCTCGTCTATGGACCTTTTCCTCAGCTCCTTTGCGTTTCTCCAATGACACGGTTGACTCTGTTAACAGATGGAGAAATTAGGATGCGTTAGGGAATATTGTTGCATTGTTTGGGAAGCGTTGCTGTAGGACCATATTGTAGGTATGCCCTACAATAAATAAAAAACGACGGGCAAGTTGGGTGGGCGCTATAGCTTCCTCACTTTTGTAATAAGGACGTAAATAAACATAATAAGCTGGTGAAAATTTCACCGAAATCGGTAGAATAGTTCCGGAGTTATGCCTATGACAACAAATTTCAAGTTTGCGTAAGCGCAGTGAGTAGTTAATACTGATCCAATTGTTACGAAATTCGTAGGCAATCGTCTTGGAGTCAGCCCCCTACTACTCTCCGAATTTTAGCAAAATCGTTCCATTGAAACTCAGAAACCGTTGTTTCTGGACATTCATATTAATAAAATTAATTGGGGTCCGTCTAAGGCGTTACCCAACCAATCTGTTACAATTCCATCAAAATAGGACCATAATTCCCTATAGTTTTGCCTGGGGACAGGAATTGACCACAGACTTGAGGAATTGACCACAGTTTTGCCTGGGAACAGGAATTGACCACAGACACATTTCTAAAATTGTTCAAAAAGTGTTGAAACGCAAAAAGCGAGTGGAAAATTTGATATTGAAGGACACAATTTTTTTACTTCATGCACGAATTCTTCTTCTTACCTTCGGTAGTGAGGAAGCAAAATAAATTTTTTAGTTATTGGATCAGTGGAGCTAATTGGAATCTACGGATTTCGATTTCCAAGTCAAAAGTCCAGGAAGAGTAGGTAGCTTGTAATATCTATGTTGCTTTGGTAGGATCGCTGAATATCATTTACAGAACCTCAACCACAAACGCTTGATCCGCTATTTCGATTGAGTTGAAAATGTTCGTTCCCAGCCCTAGAAATACCCTACAGTATGATCCATATCCTTGGAAACTTACGGGACATCTTCCGTGACACATCCTGACGTCGCATTCGATGTAGAGAGCTGGCGAGCCGGTAAACCTGAAGGTCTTCATATAAGCGAACACCTGCGTTTCGAAGACTCCAGCTTCTGACCACGAACCCCTGAACCGCGATATTAGCTTGTCGTCCACCGGACACCTGCAACATTGATGTGACGAAATAAGGCTATACTTTCAAGGTATGGATGGATGGAGGTATGGATGGTATGGATGGGTATGGGTTGGATTCATGAGATTTCTCATGTGAAGTTAAAATGGTGCAAAATTCAACCAGACTACCGCTTTGAAGGAGAAAAACTGTCAGGGGGGTCAAAATGTTTCCAAGTTCTTCAAATGCAGGGGGAAAGAACATTTTTCTTCCATTCCATCAGCAGTCAAAAATATCTAGATGGCTTCTTGAATAAATTCGGTTTACATAATAATAGGTAGGGTAGAGCCAAGAACCTAGGGACGCATGTACTTAGAGACAAGTCCAACATCAGGGTGAAACAGCTTTCTGAAAAAACGTAATGTCCCGCACGGTTTGGGGTGCAAGCCAGTACACAAAAGTGTAGAGAACCTTTGAAAGTTTTAAGAGGGCTGCTTGCGATATTTGCCTACTTTTCGCCGACGTGCACAAGCGAAGATACATTTAAAAACAGTCATGCAGCATGAGTAGATGAGCAAACTTTCAAAGAATAATTTTAACCGATTTGGTGGGTGATTCTTATAGGGAATTTGACGCTGATTCCGAATATACCATACGTTCCTATGTTGAGGATGGTAATTCACACGAAAAACCTCAAAAACACGTTTTTTAAAGCGATTTTTGACTCAACATTTTCAAAAATTGTTGGTAAGGACTCCCTCTAACAGTGCACGCCTTCAATTTTCTTAATATTCCGGAGATGAAGCTTCTGCTGGTTGTTAGGCTAAAATCGGGAAATCTTGTGCCTAGGGACACTATTTGTATTGTACCTGGGGACACTCAATGACAACGTCTTCAGGTACAAGGAGTTTTTTGACGAGTTCCAGTCAATAAAACTCGTTTTTGGTTTCTACGATCCTAGTACTTACCTTTGAATTACCTACGTACATATATTACCTACCTACATATATCTAGGAGGTTATAGGCTGATCTTTCTAAACAAACATTAGTTTAATTGTTAATTTTCAGATGCCTCACAGTAAAGAGGGGGTAAAGAGGCCGACCTCAGCAAAAGACATATAGTTGATGAGGCCCAAATTGTTTATACAGGTAAGTCATTCAGAACTTTCCACACCAAATTCAGAATTTTCCAAACCAAATTCAGGATTTTCCAAACTAAATTCAGAATTTCCTAAAACAAACCCAGATTTTTCTTTTCAAATTCAGAATTTTTCATTTCAAATTTTAATTTTTTAACATTTCATACCTAGCGTAAATATTGGAAACAATTCTGAATTTGAAATGAAAAATTCTGAATGTGGTTTGAAAAATTCTGAGTTTGGTTTGAAAAATTCTGAATTCGATTTGGAAAATGTGATGTAAGGATCGTTACATCCAAAGTTTTGTATTGCAGAAATTATTTTCATCTTGAAAATTGACTCTCTCTCTCTCTCTCTTACAGAGTGTCCCTAGGTGCAGCGTGTCCATGGTATGCAGGGATTGTACTTACCTAGGGACATTTTGTCATCTTCCTTTTTTAATTCTTATTATATAGTGACTGTTACCAAGCGCTAAGCATTTAACAAAATATAATAATGGTATGGATGTTTTGCCAATGAGTTGCGTCAGTGCATATATGGAAAATCCGGCAATTGGAACACTTTTTGAGTGTAAACTCAATGTTTGTCAAAAAACGTCTTTAGGTACCTCTACCCTAACTTTATGCAGCCCTCCTAGTGGTTTACAAAGATACTACCAAAACCTTGGCGGGATATAGGTAGTAGGTACCTTCACCGTGAAGATCAAATTATTATAATGGTGTATATAACTGAAAACAGCGTTGAAGGTAGATAAGAAACAGGTAGGAAAAGGATGGGAGAGGTTTGACCACAGACAAGTTTTTCCCGGAAGGGATTAAGTACCTACCTCCCAAACCTTGAAAACCATTCGATTCTCTTCCAACGGCTCCCTCTCCCCACCCTATCACGACTTCCTTATCAGTAAAATCAGTTGTCTTTCTTTATACTCGCGGTGTGCTATGTTTAGTGAGTGAGTTGTGTGATTGGTTTAGTTTCGCAAATTGGGCAAATTTCGTCGTTTTTCGTGTTCATGGGCAATTAGTTTTTGCGGTCGAGACATTCCGGTACCTACTTTTGTGCCGTCAATAGTGGTGAACAGTGAAGTGAATTGAATAAGAGACAGCAAAACAACAGGCGGCAGATTGGTGGCAGATTGAAGTCAGATGTGCCGCAGTAATCTCATGTTGGGATTTAAGGACCCGAATGACTAGGTGAGTTTTTCAAACTTAATTTGTGAGGTTACCTTTATTTCCCTTGTTCCTGTATATTTAAGTAGGTACCCTGGTTGTGAAATTACTCGCTGTAGGTTAGATGAATACAGTCAACAGGTAGATTAGCAAGGTACCTAGTGTTGAGGGGATTGTGATCCACACATCATAAATTCCCTATCATGTTTACGACTCGGGAAGAAAATGTGAAGGTAACACGGACACAAATCGTTGGTACCTATCTCTTCACGGACCAACTCCCGTGCTCCTCGGTCGCCCCAAAGCCAAAGGGGTTTGGAATAAACTGAGCTAGGTACCTCTAGGTAAAATTTAGTAGCCCAATACGCAATTCTCACTTAAAAAAAAAATCTGATGAATAAAAGTAGTGTGTGTACTGGCGTTTGGTAGGTAGTGAGGAAGCAAAAACTCTCTACTCTCTATGTCTAACTCTTCCAAGCCTATGGAAAACATTTTGTGACTATAGGGATTTTTCCTGAAAACGCTCGTTTTCTTCAGTTTTTTCGATCTTGAGAAAATATACAAAAACGAATTGCTAATAGCTCTCCGTTCCAACCCTCTGGTACTTTTTGTGACATTTTCATTTCCAATCTGTGCCAATTTTGAGAACTTCATGATTTCCCCCCTCTATTTGCCTCTTGCTACGTATGCGAATAAAGTGATCTTGTTGACTCACCCATATTGGTCGATCAGCTGAATTTTCTTATTTGCTCCATTGTGAGCGTAACAGTCATTGACAACTATGTCGAATCCATCTGAAACGGGTCACATCATACCATTGTTATGAATCAATACAAGTGAAAATGTATTGCTACCTGACTATGTCGATTCTAGATAATCACTACAAAACATAGGTAATATATCGCAACGGTCGTGGAATAAGGGCCAAAAACCACGATTTTTGAGTTAGGACCGGTTTTGCATTGTGGAAGTGGTGTATTTTGTCTGTAGAAGGTCAGACTCTACAGTAGGACTCTACAGGTGATGAAGTATAATTATGGGTAGGTCCGACCTTCTACAGACAACATACACCACTTCCACAATGCAAAACCGGTCCTAACTCAAAAATCGTGTTTTTTGAGTTGTGCCCTTACTCCACGACGGGTGCGATATTATGACTGACGATTTGGCGAACTAACCTTACCCACAAGAACATAAATTGCTTACCATATTTGCTCCTCATGTAGATTATCAACGTAAGAGGATCACCAACGCGGACCGGACCTGCTACTCGGTTTCCATTAGTTCCGTAACCATATCTGTGAAGATTGTAATAAAGAATATCACATCAGATAAACAAGATCGGGGTATGAAAGAGATTCTTGGATTATCATTATGTATAATCGGGTTATGAAGGAGATTCTTGGATCCATTATGTAGGTATGATGAATCCTAGGATCCCCTTAAAAAAAATGTCAAAGGATCATTTCGTACAAATTTGGTAGAATTTAGGTTGAATCTGTTGTTCGTTTTATAGCTATATTGTTCATTGAGGCACCATACCTAATGCCTGCGTTAAAAGTACTCATGGTTGTAGGTATTGATTGGCTGATTGGACACCCAGGTTGGTACCTACACACCCAAGGTACGTTGAGAGAGGTAGGTAATATTGCGTACTCTCCCTACTCACCTTGGTACATACCTGCCTACTTTGGTACTACAGAGAGGGAATACTCGTATAAATATTAATATAAATTGGTAGCCGTTCGTCCCCAATCGGACATAATATAATATAATAATGTTTTTAAAATGATGTTTTATCAAATATCGTCTGTGCTCATTAAAAACAGTTCTGTTTTAGCATAAATATTATGTCCCAAAAAGTGGTATTTTGAGTTTTTACTTCTAGGTATGTGGCAAAAGGTGTATGTTGGTAAACCGTACCACACATGCAGGTGCGGGTGCGCTGCGGGCAAACTGTCACGGAGAACTAGGAATCTCAGCAGGACTACTCTGTGGCGTCACTACCCTCGACTTGCTCAGCGCACTAATAAATTGGTGGTCTTTTCATTGCGTCACTCCCCTTTATCCTCCCCTTACTACAAACCGCACCTCCTCTTCATCCTCACATCCCAAGGGCCGGCGAAGGGTTGCTATAGGACGTACTCCCTACTAGTTTTTGTTTAATTTATTTTTATACGTACTATAATTAAGTAGTAATTGAGGAGAGTTAGTTTGAAAAATAAACAAATAAAATAAATAGTCAAATCGTGAACGACACCATAAGTAACATTACTGACTGACATGATCACCCGATGATTTACCTAATCTCCATGTAGCATTCGGGCGGTGATAACGTAAACACCACTGGATTGCCTGTTGCTACCCTGAAAAATGAAGAATATACATACATAAAAATGTCTTCCATGAGTTTGTTTACTCAATTTCTCCTAGGTAGGTACCGAAATCTACTTTGCAGTTTGACTATAAATAAGTATATTTTACAGTGGACAAATGCAAGCTCGTCATGAGAAGGTAAAGTCCCGTGGGTAAACATTGGAAATACCGAGGAATGAGCAAACGCCCGGGAATTTTCATGGTTTTTCTAATTTTCAGGTTATTTGTAAGTACTTAGGTATATAGATAACTGCAAATAATTCACATCAATCTGACAGCATAATGAAAGGAGTAAATTGAAATTAATTTCCGATTTAGACTGAAAGTTTTGGAGCTGGGGAATATTCCCGGTGCTAATCACTGTGAACATACCTGTTCGATTGCATTGACGCATCAAGAGTTGCACTTTTGGGAAATCAATTTAAACTTTGGACAAATATAGATTTAAACTCTGGAAAAATAGATTCAATCGACAAACAGAATTAAGTATAGGAAAAATTAATTTCAACTTTTGACAAATGAAACATGAGACTTTTGGCAAATGAAATTGAAAAATGTGTCATTCGCCTGGTTTAATTGCATTCAACTAAAGTTAAATTTAATTTGCCGAAAGTTTAATTTGATTTGCACGTACCTAGGTAGTTTAAATCTATTTGTCCAAATTTAAAATCTATTTCCCAAGGGTAAACGTAATTTTTCACAAGTTTTCCACAAGTGTCAATGCTGTAATAAGCGTACCTAATTTACTAGTATGGTGGGAACCAGTTAGGTGCTCGCTACTTGTTTATATTTTACAAAGAATTCAACATGTAAGTAATAAACATCGTAAATTATTCGATGGACAATATGAATATTGATTTATGAAATGTGCAAAATCTTACTCGACGTCAAGGAAAGGGAAGGTGACAGTTTTCCAGAAGTCGTATCCGTATTCGCAGGTGACTTTGAAGTGTTCGTCCCATTCCTCTTCTATCAGAGGGTTGTATTGGACAGTCACAGTATTCCACATGAGATTTTTCTGTAAAACAGTGTGAATCGATGTAAAGAATCATTCCAGTGATGCCACTGAGGCATAACAATCGGTAGTCGCCCCTCGGAAAAAATAGCAGAGGGTTTTGGTGGATTTGTTTTTAAGATAGGTGAGCATTAAATGTCCTAATAATATAAATATACTCGTGCCTACTATATATGGTATATATATGTTCACTATACCTACACACAAACTTCATGACAGTAATCCGGAAGCTACGAGCCAATCGTACCCGCTATACCTACTCTCATGGAAATTCCTATGCAAAGAAGAAAGGCTACCTGTGTAAGTATCGGGACAGCGTAAATTATATTGGGATCAGAAGGGAAATAATCTTAGCCTTTAGGGCGTTCGTCTACCTTCCAAACTCCAGCAAAATCTGTCCCATATAGGTAATTTTGTAAAAAAATACACATTGTTGTCAGAGCTACAATAAACTCGTTTGCGGTGAACTATACGTACCTACTTACGTGAGCCTGTCCTTCCCAACTTCGGATAATCTAAATCCGAAAATTAGTGTGCTCGTCAAGATGTACCTACGAGGATATCCAACAAATTCCATTTTTCCTATAGCTCTGACAAAACTAGCTAAATATCATGGTATGAATAACAGAACTATTATTTCTATAGTATTTTTGTAAAATGATAATGTTAGCAAAATTTTCGAAGAAAATGAAGCTATTGCAATGGCTTCAAA
>JAEMON010000010.1:24270839-24287809 GCA_030264115.1 Lygus lineolaris
AAAGTAATGGAATAAGTACTCACTTTGAGAAGAACGATGGAACACACCAGCAGCCGTAATATGTGCCTGCAAAACATAAAATGATTAATTTATTATTGTTTTGTTTCATGAAGAGGACATCTGGTTGAATTCCATACTAATGTCACAGATTACATAGATCAATTGATTCTCCATGGATGTTAGGTACAGATACCTACATACGAGTATAATATGTACATGTTTACGCCCGAATAGAATCAATGTTTATTTTAATTTTAATCGTGACTGTGAATCCCCCGAGCTGATGTTGATTTGAACTCTGTGCGCCCTTCGTCCACCTCCAACTCGCCCCCTGGCGAGTGGTGTGCTCGCCTTCCGCCACCTCAGTCTTCTCCAGCCTTCTCACTAGAAATCCAAGCTACTCATCTGCTCATATATTTTATAACTGGGTCTATCAGAATCCCATACAATCCGGATCATCAGCATTCTGGACAGCTGCATAATCAAGATATCTCTTGGATCAACTCCTAGCTACCTTTACACCGATTTCGATGTAAGTCAAGCTGAGTCTCGTGAAAATCGTACTTATTGTATGAGCAGCCATGATGGGTATGGGACTGGTACCTACACTGGTGATTCCAATTTAACACCATAAATTTCTTCTCCAGTCACGCATCTGTGATACCGCTCTTTTTCATCGCTTTCTCGTCGATTTTCAACACTTTTTCGTCTTCGCATCTTGGTGATTGGTCTCTTCTTGGACTTACCATCCACAAGAGTTCACGAAGTCGGGAACTTGGAGGAACTTCCGCGCGTAAGCTCACGTGAATCGTCAGACGGTCAGAACTTTCTTTCTTGTATCTATAAAGTACATCGTAGAAGTATTTATTTTCTACTTTCCATTGCCTACCTATTTTTTTAATGAAATTTCAAAAGTTAGGAGGAGCTCCTTAGGACAAAATACATACACCTACCTATGCGTGTCTCTTACGTCGTCCATATTATTCAAATTAAAAAGGTTTTTGGTTGGGTAATTGGTTCGTTTTATTTATAATCGACGACCCCACCTCTCCAACAAACCAGTACACGTTTCTACTTCTCATGAGGAAGAAAATTGAAAAATTGGAGATTGAAATTGTAATGTTAATGCTCCAACTTAAGGATGATGGGATCGTTGTTTCTTTCCAGGCATGGGTCAGAAGACACAAAGAGATCGAGAGATCGGGTATCATTATGCGTGATGAGAAATCATTATTGTTTAGTCGAAAGCCAGTTACGTGCATGAAAGCGATGGAAGCACGGGAACCAAACTACGAAAATTTAATCGAAATTATGGTACATAGGTAGTTGAATAAATTGTAACGGAATGATTTGAGGCCAATTCCCCCCTCCTCCCTAGAAACCCTCCAAATTTGGTGAAAATTCGACTATTAGATTGTGAAAAATCGAAGTGATTGTTGGAGTAATGCGGGTGGTCAACATTTCACGTTTATATACGCATTCGCGCTGAGGTGAGTACCCACAGATCCGGTCATGATGATATTGATAATCATCATGTAGAGGTCAGTCCTCAATATTATACCCTCCAAATGAACTCTCACAAATAATGTAATGTATAATGATGCTGTGAAAATTTAGTGTTTTCGAAATTCGTGGACAATACCCATTGGTCCGATTGATGTGAGGTTTGTACGAAGCCGTCAGGGCAATCACCACACAATCCCTGAAAATTGCATCAACAATTTGACAATACTGTCACATCGAAGATGAGTATTCAGAGTTGGCCCCAATCTCTCAAGCAAAGACAAACAACTGCCTTCCCGTTTACACTATGGAGGTAGTGACAGTAAAAATGGGGCTGGTAAGTACCCTGCTATAACTGTCACAGTATCAAGTCCCCCCAATTAAGCCTGCTCATGGAACGCTCCCCAAACCAGTCACACCATGAGTTTAACTGTGAATTTCTCTTTCATCTCCACCATGCTCGCCAGTATAACGAGTATTGACCCTGACAATAATTCGGGCTATTATTTATGGATGTGAAAGACGCAATTTCCGTATGAATAAAAGACGGAGAGAGACGTCGACGAAAAGACTAAAAAAAAAAAATAATAATAAAAAAAAAACTCTAGGTGCCTTACGGTACTTGTGGCTTGTCAGAGACATGTACGAGATCGCTGGTTTGTGACGGCTTCACTAGCGTCACCCAGTTCCTAACTGTTTGTCTCGGGCGTTTTTTCTTCTCGTGATTCCGATTCACCCGTCTGTTGCTTTCAACTTCTCTGACTGCTCCCAGGTCGGAGTTTTTTCGGGCGTTTCCCGAGTTTTTTCCGATTTTCCAAGTGTTGCAATATAAACATTGGATTCAATGAACGAGAGAGAAGCAACAACATTTTATAGATGTTTGCATTTTCATTTTCATCTTTAATTGCCCGTTCCGAGCCAGTGTTGCCAATATAGTTTTTAAGATGTCAAATATAGGTACCCCCTTCCCTCTTCCACAAAATATACATATAGTTCAGTTGATGCGTGCATCACAGAAGACGTATCTTTTAGATTGAGAAAATACAGCTCACTTCCAATTATTAGTGGCATTTATCGTAAAATAACGAAATGGGTATCGTTCCTCCCAAAAAATGCATAAAATTGTGCTGGTGCACTTAGGGCCTGTTCTTACGATAGACTTTCATTTGATTTATCTTAAATGGACGAATCCCCGTTAATCTAGCGGAGAGCTAGGTTCCTCACTACGAAATAAGCTTGAACTGTAATCAGGGTACCATCAAGATTAGATTTCGAATACGAAATTACCTACTTGTGACGCCATCCACTGGTGCCATGCTCAAAATAACCTCAACAAACAAGAAATAACACCAACATCAACACAATATCTAACACATAACATCAACAAAACATAACACAATAACATTACATGGCTGAACGCTGGGGCTGACACTCGGCTCTGATGGGGTAGTGCACAAAACGAAAAAAGGTAACTCGGTTAAGAATACTAATACATGATGGACATGATGGTGTCGCAATTTCGCAAATTGCTAGTTTTGGCGTACTTCGTTAGATTAAAAGCATTTTAAGTAGATACAATAATATTTTAAAACGTTGAAAATGATTCTTAGTGCTTTGAAGAACCTAATTAGTAGCTTAGTAGGCGGTGTTTCCTTATTCGATGAAATATTTATTGGTGAAACTGTGGACGGTTCCAAGGCAGGCTTAACAAAAAAATTCACCTGCCAATAAGAATTTTCAGGGAAATTCCAAGGTTTTGAGGTTCAGCCACCTTCTGTTTCTCAGATCCCGTTGTCTCAATTTTTTTCCAATGAGGAAATGCGTGGAACAGGCGTTCGTTGGTACGTTTGCGTACGTTGGTGTGTCGCCGTTGGCCGGTCGCTTCCTCTCTTCAACTTCTTCTTCAACTTCTTTCCCCAATAACCTCATTTCCTTCTTTCCCATCGTCTTTCCCCTATTGTCCTTTTGTCGCCTCCCGTTCAAAGGATCAGCGTTTTTCTCGATGGTTAATCGACGTCTGACCCGCTATCGAACTTTTTACTCCAGTGAACTCTCCTATAAATGTCTCCTTGTTTTTCTTCTCACATTTTTCGTTGAGTTGAGTCACGTTACTGAACAAAGCTTATGAGAATCGCGAATTCAGGTACCGTTTACGAACTACTTTACTTTCCACACTTCCTAATGATCCACAGTTTTCCCAAACGGTTTTCCGAATTGATAGTTTACAAGATTCGGATGGAAGCAGACTATGGAAAGTAAGATTGGTAGAAGTCAAAATGTGCGACATTTACCAGCGAGCGTATAACTTCTTAAACCACTCGTTTCAACTGAGTTATCGCCGTCTTACCACCAGAAGTCGCCGATCTCCTCACTACACCAGGAGAAAAACCATACCCACCTATCGGCCACCAATGACCATCACAATTATTGAACGAAATGATGTATACCACCGGCAGCGATTTTACTTACAGCCTACCCTCGAAATTGTGGACAAACCGCTTCCCACCAGCGTGTGCCAATAGCCGATAAAGTAATGGAATCATCGAACCCCACACTCCAAGAAACCAATTCTTCAAGAATTCTTCGAACTTCATCATCGCCGACAACCCCAAATCAATTAATAGGAGCTGACTACCACCTACTCGTCGTCATCAGGAAAGCCCGACTAATCAGCTCTGACAACGGGAAAATTATATCAATAGCATCAATTCCGGAAAATCGATGTCAGCACCCACCACATCCATCCTCAATCCGCCACAAAGACATTCTTTATGAAATATATAAAACGTCTCAACCTATCTTCACCCAATATACGAGGATATCGAGGTATACCATCATATTCAGACAAGGGGACCTCCAGTATAATACAAAATAACAAAAAACTGAGTTGCAAATCTTCCCATGGTTATGCTTGGCCGTCGCAGCGCAATAGCAGCAGACAAGGCATCTCCAGCATCAAGAACATTTGGATTTCCTCTCCAAAAGAGAAGAAGATTTCCTCTCCAAGTATTCAGAACATCAACAATTCAAACGCATGCAAAAATCAGAGCTAGCCACGTGGCCCGGACGAGTGTTTGCATCTTTCCAGAAATATGATCAGTTTTTGATAAATTTTTTGTTATGTTTCATGAAATCAACTTTCAACAACACGTCATAGAAGGACCAATACGTTCCCATTTCTCTCAATTTCGATGGTAGATGGCAGCAATTGGGGAATGTCGTGTATGAGGAAATCAAATTTTTTCTGCTCTTCTATTGTTATTTGGAATAAAATAACACTAATAATACGAAGAAAAAAATAGTTTATCGTTCTGTGGTGAGGATAAAATTCTGAATAAAATCTCAGCTGTTTGAAAAACAGGTGGTATTTCGGGGGCCCTTGAGACACACGGTTACAGATCACACTAAAAGAACAACCGGAAGAGAATGTGCTGAGATCACACAGGGAGCAGTGAACAAATAATTTATTTGAATTATTGATTATTATTAATTAATAACTAATTAATTCAATCAATTATCTAATTAAGTTAATTAAATTCTCACTAATCTGGAGCTAAAACAGTGTTGTTTTTGGAGGTTTTCCGTTTTCAGTTTTGTTTAGTTGACAGGCATGGACGGGTTCGGCCAATGGCAGACGACACCCGTTTCAACGTAACTTTCCCACCATATTACAATAATGAAAATTTTAGTAAATTTATAAAATTACTTACAGATACAATATTTTTGCTCTACGACTTTAAAGTTTAAAACTTTATTGTTTCTTTTAAACCATCTCAGAAAAAAAGAAAAAAGAAAATGATGATAACTCCACTTCCCATTTAGCAGCGGAATGGAATATTTGCATAACGTTTGCAGATTCCAGCTCAGAAAGCCAGTAGAATGTAAGGTAATTATGTTTCATCCAAATTTTCGAACGATTAATGGTGTTTTTTGATAGGGTAATCAAATTAACTCTGAAAAAAGCCCCAAATAGCGGCCAATACAACCATTTTGCCATTCATAGAATGAAATGATAATTTCAAAAATATATAATTACCATAATCAAAAACGAAATATTAGGATTCGTTCAAAGGTTCGATTGTTCAGTATCCCGAGAGGTGCCCGAAACAAGTTCTGAGATTCAGGTAGAAGGGCACTCCGATTCATTCGAGTTTCCAACAACTTCAACTCTCTTCGACCTAGCTAGGTACAGGCTTGATTGCGAGGGCATTACGATCTGTGATCTAAATCGCGGATTTATAAATAAGAGAACCGAAATATATTTACTCCCTTCAAACTAACATTATCATCTTCATACATTAGTTACCCACGTCAACAGCAGAATTCAATTTGACATGTGATGCAGCAAAATAGGTATAATAAGTCCCTAAAAGTAAGAACTCATAATTTAATAAATTCCCTGAATTTAAGATCAGTTAAGAATAAGCCTTAACAGATTCTATAGAAACTGCTTTATTCGTTGTTATATTGCTTTACTATTCTGCGCATCGCACGGGTATCCTACTATTCCCCTGATATACAGTATACCTATAATATACTATAATACCGATCTATCGTAGGTATATTACTAATAGGTACCTCTTCTATCCACTATATTATATCAGTTTGTCGGGTATCGGCCCCCAAATGAAACTATTCAACCTATCCACTCCTGTCCACTAGGACAATCGGTTCATCACTATTCGGCGGTAAATGTTAGGGTGAAGACCTGTGAAAAATGATCGACTTATTCCGGTGGTAACTTGTGAGGAACTACTGTAACCGCAAAGTGTCCCGCTGTCGGTCCGTTTTTAAGCGAACCGCAAAGAGTTCAAACCATTGAGCGATCAAGAAATTTTTTTCTGGGTTTTCACCTCAAAGATGGGTTCTCGTGCCTGGTTCCATGATTCCCATTGAGTTTCTATTCATGATAGTTCCAAGTTTGTTTGTTTTTGGTTCCATATAAAATGTTTTTTTGTTGTTTCACGTGTTGTTTTGATTTGATTGATTGTTCTACATTAACGATATATATATACATAATATACCGTACTGTATACCTATTTATATGTAGCCCCATGACGACGGTGGTTTCATCTGCTGTCAGAGGGCCTTTCAATGTTGTCAATAAAATGCTATCCTCACAACTTTACCTGTATTTGATAAGGAATATAAGACGATAGGAGGAGGTGGGGGATGATGATGTGTTCTATTCCAAAAATTTAATGTTAATAACAGCCAAATTTCGCGGTAACGACTACACAGCAGGATGAGGAAGTCTTATGTATGACCGATGTACGTGGATGCGAGAATAGGAATTGCGCCAGCTAGTTATAGGGAGTTCTCTCAATATCTATGAATAAATCAAAAATCCATAGTGTTATAAGTCAGAAGAAGAAAAGCTACTCCAGTTATGCCATACAGTAGGCAGGAAAATCAATAAGCTCGATATGATCAGAACATGGCCCACCTGTTTAGCAATGCTTTCCTAACTGAGGATAAAAACCACTGAATAGTTGAACAGAAAAATGGATAACAGATCCGTATTCCTCACTCTGAAAAGCCTACTCAGTTTCACTAGATAATAATATATAATCTTACATCTACATTATTCTAACCACGATACTTTTGTGATACTATGGTTACTTTGGACATGATAAATATTATTATAATTATTGAATCATCTCACGGGTAAGTCTCGGGGGCTTGTAAGCCCCTTCAAGTCGCTCTTATGTTCAACCGCAACACATTACAGACTTCCCGGTTCTGTAGTAGTTACGTACAATGTACAGTGCTATTCAAGAACAAATACACGTATTTTAAAAGTCGGCGTAAATTGACATTTAAACTTTTAAGTCTAAGGATAGAGCGGGATTCTATTGTGGTTAGGGGGTTGGTTTAGTTCATTATCCTGGTGACATTCTGACATGAGCTTTGATAGAGACAATTTTTGGAAATGTTGTAAACCATTTTCGCCTCCTAAAAAACAGCAACGTATCAGCAAGAATAGTTTTCTAATAAGTAAGAAGCTTTTCACTAGATCTTGTTTCTTTAAATTTCAACAGTTCCTACTGATAGTTTCTTTCCTTCAAAATCCTCGGACAACAATAAATTATTCAGCAACTATCAAGCTGAGATAGAAATGTGACAGCTAAAGTACCAAAATTGAAGAGAATAATAGTGAAAACTAACAGCGACAGTGCACAGCAATGAAAGCTGTAACAATGGTTAGTATCCACCAAAGTGCTTCAACTGTGAATTCTACTTATTATAATTATGATGATGATTCACTTATTATGATGATTCTACTTATTATGTATAATATAATTAATGAGCAACAATAAGTAGACAAGAAGACTCCTGCTGCATGTGCAAGTTTAGAAAACTTATAAATTGACTGGCGAGATAACCCCCAACAACCGCATTCTCAAACAAATGAATAGGGTGGCGGAGTACCACCGAAACATGTTCGGTGGCCTTGTGCCTTTGGACTCTTTTTTCGATCTTTTTTCCCCTTCAATGGAATTAAATTTAAATCCGTATGTAAGTGATAGGCGCCATGATAGTGACCTGGCCTATGATTACTGTAACCTAAATTTTGATTTTATGTGTCAATCAGATTGTTTAAATGCCAGTAAAATGTTTGTACCTAGGTTCAGTATCTTGTCCAAAGGTACAAACCATATGTACCGTGGGAGCGAAGGGTCTGTACATGGGAAAGGCGAATCCCGTATAGTTTTCTCAAATACTCGTAAGTAGAACAGCAAATTATTTAAAAAGTGGTTTTAAACGTCTTCCTTTTTCCTTTTTTCACGTTCGATTAAATTTTTCATGAGTGAAGATGCTAAGTGCTCCGCTTCACGTCTCTTTTTTGAAGCCTGTCGAACGGTCACTTTTTTCTGCACAATGTGCAAAATCGCCCCCTTAATCGAATCATTATCCGCTCCTTTCTACCAATTGCAGATGGTGGCATCTCAAAATATGACACAAAGTACAGTGTAACCGATCTGAATTTGATTGGTTAATGATAATTTAACTGTATATAAATCAGTGTCTATTTTCACGATTTGGGTGGAAATCGACAGAGCGGAAGAAAAAACATCACGTTTTGTATATACTGAGACGATTGATGAGGGATGGGTACCAAGGTACCTACAAGTAAAAGCCCAGTATACATACATAATGCCACCTCAATCCGCACGATTGCAAATGGTGTCTCAGTTTGAACTTAACGCCTCATTTCCAATAGATTTCTGCAATGTCCTAAGGTGCAATCATTCCATGGTACAAGAAGGCATTCCTCGACCACAGTTGTTCACTACCTATCGGAGGAAAATAATGGTGACTTTCTGGAAGACTCCAACCACTGATGAATCGTTTGAAATTTGGAACAGGACATAAAATCCGTTATTGTCCGTTGATTGTTACTTGAAAGAAGTCTTCAGAAACTAGAGAGTGAATCTCTATGTGGTTCATGCTTTTAGGTGCATCTTCTTTATATTGGAACTTTCGCGATGATGGCAATCCTATATGCGTTTAGGATTTACAATTTGACTTGAAAACCTTGAGAAGAGGATCTTGAATGTCATTCGACTTGGAAATGCTTGACAATAATGTCATCTATCTATTTCTATAAACAAAAGAAAGCTTTGGTGTGAGCATGAAATTAGGAATTCATCCCAATTTTCTCCAAAGTTGCTTTCTTGAGATTTTGTTGAAATTTATAAGATAACTCACTGTTTAATAGCTACAATGGCCCTTAATAGTGTACCCTTTATGCCCGGAATTCTCTGTAGAGTCTCACTCTCTCTGTAGCATTTACATTGAGACAAACCCGCGATTGATTGGCTGACTGCCCTTGGACTTCAAATTGTGTCGGCATGAAAAGTATACATGGAGGGGGCATTATCGAAATATTCGTTCACGGTCGTGTCGGAAAAGTTGAACCTTTTGGTACTTGGGAAACCTAAGGACCAAGGACCACGCAGAAGCCTCATCATACGAGGTCGCGTTCCTGATGGTCGTTATCCTTAATCAAATCTACAGAGGAAGGAGATACTTTTCGCCTTTCAGGCGCCTCCCATTGTTTGCTTGGGTCAAAGGGCCTTCCTTCAGTGCATGCAAACAAAAGTGGGACACCGAGCTTCTGGTGAGGAATAGCGAATTGGTGCATTACTGTTGTGGCAAATTTCCCGATTATGCCAACACAGGCAAACATAAATTTCGAGCGTAACATGCAGACATACACAGGGACAGGCATGGCGTCAGCGCTTGGTCCTTCTGTGTGACTGTGTTGATAGGGTTGTGGCTACTGTTGCTACACTGTTGTATTTTATGTCGCATATCCACATGACCACTATGTCAAGTCAAACAGGTTTGCACGTGCGCAGCTGTGTATTACTGAATCAGCAAAGCGATTAGATTCATTGGCGACCATATCGGGGCTCCCAACTACCCTCCACATTTTAGCCAAAATCGGGCAGAAGGTCGTGATAAATCGTTGTTTCAGTATAATCACATTTGCTACCATTTGTCCGACTGTGATTAAATCACAGGTGACAATCCCTGGAAATCTCATCAAAATTGGGCCATAAGATAGCATATTTTTAACCGGGACAGTAAATGTTGACCGTAGAGAGACACACAGACCGACGCAACAACCGCAGAGATAGAAATACAGAAAGACAAAATGGTTCAGAAAGCTACGAAGCACAAAAAGTACCTACCTACCTGAGTGGAAATTTCAATATTGGAGGACCCGTTTTGCTTCCGAGTCTACTAAACGTACCTAGTGGAAATTTGGTCAAAATTAAGGATAAGGATTCAGCAAACTTATATCTTTTCCCGTGAGGTGAGTTTTTTCCCTCTCTAGAAATTTCCACTCAGAACTACCTTGTTAGATCTTTCTGGACGAAATTCTGAACAATGAGCTTTGTGATCATCTAAGAGGCCAATGGTATCGCAAAATCGGTCGCAAAATACACTATTTTGCAGTCTCAATAAGGGTACCTACTCAAAAAAGTGAAAAAATCGATTTTCCCTTTTTGACATTAAAAAATTCTTTCTTTATATCAAAAAATAGTATACCTATCATTTTTTAATTTAACCTAACTGGAACTGGTAGAAATCAGCCTCTGAAGTGAGGGAAGTCGGGGCTAAGGGTTAAGTGTAAATATCGCTGAATGTTGAAAGGACGTAACTCCAAAATGTCGAGTTTTTGTTTTGTTGCAAAAATCTGTTCTTAACCTCATTGCGCATCTTTGGAAGTTAATAGGGCGTTTCTCCAATTGATAGGACCGGCTTCTGGAAGGTGAGACTCTTCACCCTCTGCATGTATAAAGGGATACTCCGGAGTTTTACATGAAAGATAAAATTGGATACCAGCATTCGACCTTGTGTCTTCGATCATTGTTAGTGCAAATGAACTTTGCCCTGGTTGCTTGTTGGTTCTTGTAAACATTTGGCACATCAAACATTCCATAGAATAAGGCTAAGACCTCCGCAAAATTCTCCAGTATATCCCCGAAGAGTATGCTGGATTCTTCGGGATCATTGCGATGAACCGCAGCCGTTAAAGCAACCGAGCATTAAAAACGTCTGCCGAATCGGGTGGGCAGTATAATAGATTCCTCACTTTAGTGAGGACTCCAACCGTGATGAAATTCATAGGTGATTATCTTGGAGGCAGTCCCCAACTACCCTCCGATTTTGAGCAAAACCGGTCCATTAGGAACTGAGAGAATTATAGTAGTTTCTGGAAATTCATTTGAGCATCCAGTCAACACGCTACTAGTTGTCCGATGGCGATGAAATTGATAGGAGAGAGTTAAGGGCCCAACTCGCACAATGCCTGCAAATTTCATCAAATTCGGACCATTACTTTATGCAGTTCTGCTTCGACCAAGGAATTGACCAACAGACAGATGGACGGACAGACAGACACGGTACCAAAATTGATCAGAAAGCTCTGAAATGTAAAAAGCAAGAGGAAATTTTGATTTTGGAGGGCAAAAATATTTATATTTCTTGCACTACATAGCTTCCTACCTTCGGTAGTGAGGAAGCGAAATGAGTGAACCATTGACTTCATTCGTGGTCAATTTTGATAATTTCATATCTATTCTTATTTTTGTCCTTTCTAAGACCCATTAAAGCTTGAACCATTCGGTTTTGTGCAATCCTATCCAAAAAACTTAATATCTCTAATCTGAATGAGAAATAAATTAAGAAAAGATGAAAATGTTGAGGAAAAAAATTAAAAATGTATTAAGGGCGGTGTAGTTTAGAAAATTTCTTCAGAACCCAGATTTTCCGTTAAAATGTGAACATTCACTTTAACCCGTCCCAACTGTATACCCATATAAAATTTAGGACTTGCAATACTGATGCATGTAAAGGTGCTAGTCAGGTAAAGGTGTATGTAAAGGTGCTAGTAAAGCTGTTAGGTAAATGCATCTAAAATCCTGCGATGGGGATAGGAGTGCTAGGTAAATGCACATAAAGGTGCTAGGCATTATCTCATCCTGCGATGGGGATAGGGAGAGTTGATAACGTGGGAAAAATTCGTGTCATCCGAAGACTTCTGTAATATTTGAGGGGTAATTAGGAATATTAGGTTGACAGCTAAACCATATAAATTTCCATTATAACATCTGGCGGAACCAACTAGATTTGAAACAATACGAATTTACCCAAAGATAACATCCATACAATGAGAGAGTGTTGAGTCCTTCCGTCGCATTGAAAAACGATAAGAATCCTCCTCTTAATTTCTGCTTTTTTAATGTGTTTCGACGGCCTACCACCGACCGGAGCGCTGCTGCGGGATAAACATCTCTCGGAGCAGAGCAGAAGGGAGGATCCTGACATGCTGACATTGAGTAGCTTCGGGCCGTCCTTGCCTGCGGCCTGAGGAGGTGGAGGAAGGATAGACGGGCGAATGAGCAACTAGGTAATAAACGAATCTCATTACCCGGACCTTCCGCGGGAGGCGGTGAAGAAAAATGGGCGGCCGGACGTGCAACAGTTGAACTCAAGTTTAGGTCAACATCTGTGGACGAGTGCAATGGAAAACATTGGGTAAAAATAAAAACTAGGGCTCTCATTCCACAATCCTGCATCTGCAGGATTCTGCAGGATCTAAATGGTTTCTTGGGTTTGGTATGCGGTTTGTGCTGGATTTGTAAATCCTGTACCCTCAGAATGCACATGTGTACTTTAGTAGAAATATAGCTGTGAATCATCATTTTATCGGACTTTCTTGAGAAACACTCAGGCGCCTTTTTAATTATACGAGTGCTTCTGTGAATCTCACCTTTCCTCTATTTGCTTATTTATGTTTCTTCCAACTAGCGGTCAAATATTTCTGTTCCAACTGGGTTGTGGCCAAAGTTTACCTACCTATACTGATAAGAACTAGAATCCTGTTCCAACTGCGAGTTACGGAGTTCATGAGTATATTCTCACTCCTGGGAGTGAGGTGGTTTAACTTAAGGTCTGTTCCAACTAGCGGCGATGGAGGTTCAACTCCTTCTGCGCACAATCTTCTCACAAATTTTTTAAAAGAATTTGATGGGCTCAGAAAATTCTCCGCAGCTAAAATATTCGAGTTGAACCTGGACCGACGATAGTTGGAACAGACCTCTTATCAAACAGCTCCTATCAAAAACACAGCTCACACATGGAGGCTTATACAGCTCTTATCAAAAACATTTGGTATAAGAAAGTCGACCTCAACTTTGACATTGAGTCCTGTATGCCAACCTTTACGTATTTGAACTAAATATTCTTGACATGAACTTCTTAGTTAGAACATACCTTATGAAGAGCTGAAAAACTATTATTTTCGCTTGTCTATTTCTTCTCATCCCCTAATCATTCTTCTATGAGAGTTTCGATCTTGTTAACGGAGTGTCCACAAGAGAATATACCGAACTTCACAGATTTGATGATTCGTTACAGTGTTCCGTGGAAATTTCACAGGTTCGATCGAGGTCTTTTCACAGTGTTCCTTAGGCTCGGATGCTGTTAGCTCGCCTCTCTATCGTAAAACTGCACTTCAATCTTCAGGCCATTCAATGTAGATACCTACTGCACTTGGTATCGGTTCTAAAACAAACCACTTTTATAATTTGAATGCCATAACAAATTCAAAATCGGCTATTTTTGAGAAGTTAGGTAGGACCTACAGTTTCCACGACAGGTGCGATGTTTTGAGTTTTCAGTCATAGTCAGCCAGAAAAGGCCGTTCGTGGGGTGGGGGGTCGTTCGAACTTCCTGAGGAATCAGTAATTAGGAACAAGCAATCTATTTAATAATTCATTACCTCCTTGGTAGGTACTTATATACTTATTAGTGAGTTCTCCGGATTAGTTTTATTAGGTATTATTTTTTCGTCGCATTTTTAAATCAAACTGAGATAGGGACAACTCGCAGTGTATAATTGTATTTTGAGTGGATGAACCGAACACCCCCACCGTTAGGTTCCCCTTACGGGTTGGTGATATGAAACAACCGTGATCTTGGAACTCACGTATCACCTGATTACCCGAATTAATAAATTCATGATGAGGTCTTGTCGATCATGTCAGGTGATGATTTCGTACGTGAGCGGCGGTGGGAACTAACTATAGATGAACTAATATTACGCGAGAGTTCTTTACGCTACGGTACCTTCAAGCTCGATATATCACTCGTCCAGACGTGCAATCGCGAGATTACGGGCGCGTGTAATACGGCCTATGATATACGTACGGCCGCTCATTTACGCCGCCTTAGTGCCCCACTAACATTCCCGAGTCATTGATCTATGAGTATGGCTACAAATCTATCTTCTTACGCTCAGATAGTACACTGCAGATACACGCAATATTCATCGGGGTTGATGAAGAGAATGTATAGCTGGTCTATTAACCTAGAGAGGAGTTTGGGCAAAAAATCTGCAAAATATTCCGCAAGATGGGGATTCCGGAATTTATTTTGGCATGGACCGTGGAGTGTATAATATCTACTATGCGGGGGGAGCTTTATTTGGTGTGCATTTGAAAGACATGTATGTAGCAGGATAACGAATGGAGAGTTCGTGGCTAGGCTGAACCATGGGGGAAAGTCTCACCCTGAGTATCTCCCCGCTGATGGATGCTATAAATTGGCTTCTCATCAGCCAGCTGGAGTACAGGAAGCCACAAGTGAAGTGAGATGAACGATTAATCATGTAAAGTTGGTTGTGTAAAATTGAACTGTTCAATACAATGTAAAATATTAAGGATGATGCTATTTGTAAAATAATGGGAACGTTCCCAGGCAGGTTATTGTGTACAGAAGTTGTCCTAAACCCTCTTCTTTCATCGGGAATTCGGCCCACCTTAGTGACGTTCATTGAGTAAACAAGTTCAGAAATATAGTAAGTACGTGCGATTTCACAACTTATCACGTCAAATTCGAACGTGATGCAGGACGACAAATAGAACGATTTCAACGATACCGCCTTAGCAATTTCTGTGAGTTGAGCGTTTCAAATTTCATTGATCAGTATATAGATAGGTAAAATTCGGTGAAACATCGAAATGATCTTCGAACAGAAACTTTCCCAGGTGATTGTCAAGCGCATTGGTTGAGATTACGATCCCAACAACCATTATAATCATCTTCCTGGCCCAGCAGAACTTCTTCGCGATCCCTTTGCCATTCTTTGAGCTATCTGGTCAGTTAGGTACTTATCTGGCTCGTAACCAATCAGTATCTTCCCAATGATCTCTGTACTTGGAAGGCCACAGCGCAGCAAGTAGATACGCAGTGATTAGAACTGGAGGCTGCAAACCTCAACAAACAACCCTCAGGAACAATCGAGCCAATACCCATAGTGAGTAGTAGACCGACCCCCAAGTTCTTTTAGACGCCTGTTTCGTTTAATTGGTAAGTTATGACCCTCGAATTAGAGTTTTCCGGCCATTGTTCGAAAAAAAGAGGAATTAAAAACAGAGCCTATGGGTTGCTGAGATGTCGTTTTGATTTCTGAGACTTTCCCGACAACAGTACTTGAGGCTTGGTCGTGTTAAGTGACGCACCTTCAGATCTAATTACGATAAAGTCTTCTGGCTTACCGGTTAACTGCTTTTAACTTGTCCTTCGTTTCGAGTCTTCGCGTGTTGGATAGTATCGACCTCACTCACCAAAGTTGGATATTGTTGACCTTATAGCACTGATATAAGGAGATTTATGCACGGGCTAATACCGACAGTAGTACGAATTCGACGCATCAACTCGTTGTTTTCCACCAATCGAATTCTTACTTGTTCACTCCTAAGGTTTGAATGTTGTATGTTCAGGACCAAAAAAGTGGAAATGTTTTTACTCTCGCCTCTGACGTTTCAACCGTTCCTGAATGAGCTATGCAGAGCTATGCATGGTGTCTGTCGGTCTATCTGTGTGTCATCGAATCCTTGCCATAATTTCACGATGTCGCACTGAAGCAAAATCAAAATAAAACTATGATAAGTTATTTTTAGCATGGAACATGCTTTAGCCATGACCTGACTGCCGAAAAACGACTCGACCCAAACGTGTAGCAGTTGGTCTCCAAAATGCGACCCGACTCTAAAGTAGCGCTTGTTATTCTGATACTTTTCTCGTACAGCTAATCGTTTCTAGGGAATTATAACTTCCTCATGTTCCACCCCTCAAAAATCTTTCACCGCACTCGTTGGAAAGCTTTGAATTTATTACACATCACACCACATCTCATGCTACCAATTTTCCCCTCCTTCTACATCCTTCGGACAACTACTGGTACGTAGTTAAACAAACAAAGTTGGTTAGAGTTTTCATGTTTGCATTATGAAACCTTCACAGCATATATATGAAGAACTCTTGTTGAAGCAAGATCCATATTTTTTAATTCTAGCCGGAAGGGCTGAAGTGGAACTAACCGGGGGTGCAAGGGCTGCCGAGGCGCGGAGCGCCGAAAATTACTAAAATATATTTTTATTTAAATTTTCAGCTGATCCTGAATGGAGGTACCGCATGGTCCTTTGATCATGACGTATAGAATCAGTTAGTCAAGATTTCCCCGAAATTGGTTGAAGGGATCCGGAGTAGTTATGCCTTGGACAACAAATTTCAAGTACGCGCATGAGCAGGAGCCTTTACTAATCCAATGAGGCGAAATTCTAGGCAATCGTCGGCTGGTTCTAATCACTGCGTGCCTATGTGCTCGTCTTGGAGTCATCCTCCAAATTCCAAATACCCTCCGAATTTGAGAAAAATCGGTCCATTTTGAACTGAGAAACCGTTGTTTCATGGAATTCTTTTTTGCGCATCCCCACAATCTACAAAGTAGATCCGAAGGCGATGAAATTAGTAGGGGACCGTCTAGGCGCTAACCTTCACAATCCCTGCTTAAAAATATCATCAAAGTCGGCCCAGGGTTGTTTATAGTTTTGCCTGGGACAATGATTGACCTCAGACAGACGACCGATAAAACAGACAGAGTA
>JAEMON010000010.1:24304103-24320220 GCA_030264115.1 Lygus lineolaris
AATTCGCTCACCGACTCATGCTGCATGAATGGAACTTTTTTACTTATCACAGTATTACCTACCTAGTAAACCAGTGAACAAAATATCGAAACACAATCCAATTTCGTTTGGATGCTGAGTAACAATCAAGTTTTGACTAAAATAAAATAAAAAATTGTTTTTTATTGAGCATATAAAATTTGTTTGAAGGATTTTTTTACTTATAGCATTTTTTTAACTTTTTAAGTGAAGATGGCTCATTGTTATTGTTCTTTTATAACAACATCAAAAGTGTAATTAACAGTAAACCAATCAACTTTATGTTTAAGTTATGATAAATAGGTCCATCGCCTTTAATGAAACATGGGCCTATTAAAAAAAACGTCTGCCAAATTATTTTTGAGGGGGCTTGAGCCCACCCTGGCCTCATGGAGTCGGCGCCCGTGCACTTGAGCTGTTTCAATTTCAATAGGTGCAGGTTAGCCGCTCGTGATGAACTGTTGAAGTTGGAAGATGTTTGGTGATTGGGTGAGGTAGTACCTCATGTTTTCTCCACATAATAGGCGATGGTGACCTTTCTTCGGTCCGGCCTCAGTTTCATTCGGACCATCGACACTTTCCCGACCCGGTTCAAGCGCTTCCTCCATAGAACCCGGGAGGTCTGCGAGGGGGAGGAAATCGGCCACATAAATTAGTCGAAAAAGACGCTTCGCCCAAAGAGATGGTAAAAATGCCGTGGCGACCCATATACCCACATGTAGAGCTGTGGGGTCTGGTGATTGGGGAGGGGGGTGAGATGGGGAATGAGGTACAGGGGAAAGAGGACAACGGTGGTATGCGGCTCTTGATCAAGTGGCTGGTGGTGCCCTATTGTTGAAGGGTGGGCTACGCTGAAGAAGGTTTTTCCTGGCCGCCGTTATGGCAAACGGTCCGGCCGAACATGGACTCACCTCTCTCCGTGAAAATCCACATGAAAACTTAAAAAACTGAAAAGCGCATGGCTGTCCGATTGTCAATTGTAATCTCTTCATTGCAAAAGTTCCTGTTATTTTGAATGAGCCAATTTTTAAGAAAACCGTCTCTCGTAACCTGTTTCTACCGATTTCAAGCTATTGGAATTGTAAGTATAGAAGAAACATCCGCCAAGTGTTTCTTCTTCGTACCTTTAACCCTAGAACTGGAACCTCACGAAAAATTGTGTGTGGCAAATCTGTTCCCTGAGAAGTTCTTCCCATCATAATATTCATCCAATCCATAAGCTCATTGACCATTGCTTAACCCCTCATTGTGCTGAGAGTCGAGCTGCATTGTATTTGGTGGAAGAATCATTGTTCGAAAGAGCATTACGCTTTTCAGCGTCGAATGTCGATCGTATGTCGTATGTGTCGTCGATAGGTATCTTATAATAATTTCTTCCTTCCAAAGTAAGGGGGGACCGCCCCCCCTCCGGATTCAGCAGTTTGCCCCTGCATACTCTTTATACACCAACGTAACAGGTACGCTTGTTATTGCACAACCATATCTGACGTTTAATTCCTTTATAAGAGCAAGTAATGAACAATGTTGGTGTTCTCGTACTACTCTGATTTCTGATCAGCGTTTCAATTCACTCGGAGTTCCCCTTATCTCCTGTTAATATCCTGAGAGCCAAATTTAGCGTAACAAAAAAGTTGTCATGTTCCAGGTTTTACGGCACCGAAAAGCAGTGTAGAACCTCGACCTAATAATCTTGAACCTTATTATGTACATTTTACTTATACTCGTGTATATTTTACTTTTACTATTCTCGTTCTTTGGTCTAACCGCATTCACTCAAAAATCTGTCAACACGTAAAATCATGGTGTAATTCCTAATTGGCACTTTCGACTAGGTTCCAGTTCTATTGTTTGGATCATTGAGTCGGAAATACGTTCTAAGAATAATTTTCTTAAAAAATTCGCTAAAATGAGCTCGAAATGCATACCACCAATTAAAAACATTTTCAATTTTTCAATCTTACCAATCCTTATTTGTACATAAGCTTCGAAGTATCTTAGCTGGAATCTTCCAATATCTCTAAGGAAATCTTTACTAAAACCAAGTTCTTAGGCAATATTACTTAGGTAAATAAATATTTAAATTAACCAATTATTATGGGTTTTTTAACTTTGATATTTACACATTTCGTTATCAACGCCCGAAGTTAAACAAAAGAAAGGAATTAATATTATACTCAACTGGCCTTAATTAAAATTCATTAGGTACGTTGCGGGTGAAAATAAAAATCCCCACAAGCCTTTGTCGTGAGATCCACGCAGTCCTCTTCAGCGGATATTGTCGGAAAGTTGGTTTTTTCTTTGTGGTTTTCAATCTACCGATTTGAAGAGAGCGTAAGTGGCCGAGTTGAAATTACGGAATTCCTGGATGCTTTCAATTATCTGGACAAAACAAAAGTTCGTGCGAAACAATCGAGACCCTCCTTCAAGAAGTTAGAATTTTTTCATTATACACATCAAAAGGAAAAGGAGATGCATATGTTTTTATATGATTCTCCCTATCCTATCTATTAACTTGAACAATGTGGTCATTCGTGGAGTGATTTAATCTGCAGAACTCTCTTTCATTCAGACATTTCAGAGGTCATGCACTTGGAAGTAAGGGTATGGATAGAAGGGTATGGTTGTTCTTACTGAAATGGTTACGATTTTTTCTATCGAATGAGACCAACCCTTTGCACCCACGAGGGCGTTCAATGAAAACGTCTCTCTGGCGGCCAAGCCTAAAAACGATGGTCAGTCGCAAATTAATTTAGAGTGACGGAGATAATGCTGAATCACCATTCAAAGTTCAGCTGATTGTATAAGATTTTAAGTACTTAATATAATTTTTTATATTTTTTAATAATATTTTTTAATAATGTTTTTTTGTATCCATTCTAACTTACCTACTTGGTGTTGCTCATTTTTTCGAGTTGTTTTTTATTCCTGCTATTATATTATAGGTTAGTGGCATGAGTTATGCATAGGTATGTAGTTCAATTTAGATGAAGAAAATTTGCTAAAAATAAGAGATCTACATTTGCACGGTCCCAAGTATTTGGCTGGCACTTTTTTGTGACTTTTATTCCCCCCATCTGTAAGATTGTTGCTGTATTATTTTCGTTCTTCTCTTCTGCTCTTATGGAAGATGAGTGTAATATTGATGGATTGAAAGGTTTTATGCATTAGGTTAGTTTTTGGAGTGGCATGCCTGACCCCAGCACTTCCAGCAGGTTCGACACGTATTCTTTATCCTTCTGTAAGTATCTGGAAATTGCCTTTACCTAATTGTATTCAATTAGCAGTGTATTCTGATATTTTCTTTGTTTAGCTGTTCGATCCTCTCTGGACGTCCATAACCAGTACCTATTGTGTTTTATGTTTTATTTGCAAATTTATTGGTGAGCATATTATGGTAGGAATCAGACTCCCCTCCCGCAACACAAAGCCCTTTTAAGGTGGGAGGGAAATTTCCAATTGTGCAGGTGTACATCAATATTGTTGTTTGAATGTTTATGTTATAGGTAAACTATTTCATTCATTTATTCTCTACACTGTTCATAACAATTAGGTAGCCTTGTGAAATAGTCGTACATATATCTTACCGTGTTGTTTTAAAGACGGTCTCCGATTTTCGGGACGATTCAGAGGTCTTTACTGATCCCTGATTTGCGAAACTACTTCGACTCGACTCGACAAAGGCGAAGAAAACATTGGATTATCGTGGAAAAATGGAAGTAGTGCGATAACCTCAAAACGTCCATTAAGGGAACAGTTGGACGTAATGATTGGCATTCGTTTGCGTATTACGGTTATAACAATGACGGAACCTCCTGCGGTGCTCGGCTCTGGGAAAAGAAATTCACGCTCACTTTGGAAAAGTGCAGGCATGCCGAAAGATTTTCTTATTTCCTTTTTTCCTCAACTGCTTGAGTTCGGAACAATAGCTTGACATTTTTACGGGGGCGTTTGGGGGTGCAGGCCCGGGCTTCTGAAGCAAAAACAGAAGGTGGTTCACTACAATCTGTCCCTACGGACCTGACGACCTCGGGCCCCATTATTAATTCTTCTTTCACCCACGCTATTGACAATCCCGCACTAGGTTTAGCAGGACGTGTAACGGTGGCCCAGTGCCTTGGCGAAGGGGTTTTTTTTCAATTTTTTCGATGGGTTTTTCGGGTGAAGGGTTGACGTTTTCGACGTCTATCGAAGCAAAACAGAAGGACGTTATCCCAGTGACCACCATTTTCAGGGGCCCCCGATGGGCAGCTGGTCGTGAAATAGGTATCAGTAATCTTGGAGAAGCGGATGTGGACTACCGTTCATGTGTGGGTTAAACTGTGACCACCTTTCTGAACTTTTCTAAAAGAAGAAAAAATGAAGCAATCAATCCAAAATTCCAGATTGGCCAGTTTTTGAAAAAGAAAAAAAAATTATTTGGAAAGTTAAATTTTTTAATCTAAAAACCATAGACTCGCAACCTCGCCTTTTGTTTAAGCGGAATCACAGTACCTAGTTAATTTATATAATTTTCCCCCGTACCCTACGTTCTGTTAGGTTACATTGTAATAAATCGAACATTTAGTTTTAACTTCTCAAAGTGTATTTTGTCTTCGTGGTTAACTTAAAGTTTAGGAAGATACTTATTTTTATATAATAAATTAACATTATCACAATTTTCTTTGTTTTTATCGTTTACCATTCTTGCGAGGAATTTTCTATAAACCTAAAACACATAATTATGATGTCGTATCATGTACCTAGTTACCTTTACCGTTACCGTTACCTTTGGCAACGGGTAGTAAACCCCAAATCGTAACAAGTAATTCATTTTTGCTCGGTCGGTACGTATCTAACGTTGATACGTATCAATCTAACACTTAAGAGGTAACGGCTCCTAATTCGCCTAACTTACTTCTGGAGAAATGCTCGCACCTAGTTCGTAGTACTGAAGGAAAGCTCGATACACATCTGTGAAAGCAAAACGTCTGTTCTTCCTTAATGACGCTTGTGATATCACTGCGCACTGTCAACAAGAGAAATTTGAGCAGCTCTCTTTTTTAGCATTATTTCCATTGTATAATCAACAACTTGTTTCATAATCATCCTTCACGGATGATATTTATATATTACAAGGACGGTGTATAATACAGGGTGGATGATGTATAATACAGGGTGGGCGCGAGTTTCTGGTCAACCCTTTCCATCTCCGTTATTAGGAGGGTTAGACAAAAACTTCAAACGATGACTCCCTTCAATGTTTTGCGAGGAATTCAAATATCCAAATTTCAAATATTCAAATTTTCAGGCACCACACTGGCGCGCTATGGTGCGAAGCACTAACTCTTTTTTGATTACAGATTCGGATTCGAAGCAAAATTTCATGAGAAAATGACACATCACTCGAAATTTTTAGCTCACAATACGTGAGCAAATTTTACTGATTCCGTTGGTTGTTGGCGTCTGGTACGCAGTTTGTGCCTCACAAATTCCTCGTTCTCAGGTTCGACAAAAATGGACTCGATTGCATCATTATATGACTCTGATCTACTCACGTGATGTAATTGATGAGCAGGCGGAGGTTTTCTTCTTCGTTAGCGGCAAAGTTTTCGGAATCGATGTACCTATCCAGTGATTCCAATGGCTTGGACGGGAGACGGAATCTGGGTACAAGTCCAGTACCGAGGGACGAAGATGCCTATCCATTGTATGAATTTTTATACTGAGTAAAGTGAAGTGAGCTTAAATACGATTTACCGTGATTCAGTATAAAATACAACGGGAGAATGAAAGGAAATTGTTAATTTGGTTTCCACGAGGGCTTGCAGGGTAAACATGTTGCCTCCTGACAGTTAAAATATACCACAGCTCCTAATGTGTTTTTTTCACACGTGGTGATGTTAATTTCTTTTTTAAAGATCATCCTATCAAAATAAATTAAATCCCAGAATTTCATTAAATTATTCAAAAAATTGTAATTTTGAGGTGTGTGGAATGTGGATGCCTATGTGGATGGGAGTTCGCAACACCAAATTCAAAGCCAATCGCATGGAAATTGTTGATGATTTTGTCACAAGAAGTAGGCAGCAACATGTGGATAGGACATCGGCATTCGGCATCCCTCTCAGCGAGGTATACCGGCAGGTCAGGGGTCAGTATGCAATCGAACGCAATACATATCAGTCGTGCAGGAAGGGTTGATCGTTGCGCCGGAACCATCGGTCATCACGTCGCATGGGGATGAAGCATTCAAATTCAACAAACCACAAAATTTTATTAGTAAAAATTGAAAATTGAAATTATCTGAATTATTCTAAGTATTTCAAACGCTGCGTAATATTCTGTCAGGAGCAAAGCTCGCAACAACCTGTGATTCCGATTTGGAGCGGCATTATCGTGACAGAATAATGGGGCATGTGGAAGGTCTAATGGAATCTTGTTTGAAAAGCATGCACTGGGATATTACTGTATTTTAAATCCTTTACAACAAAAATATTTCTACATTAGTCAGCCCTTTCGGTTGCTTCTGCAAAGGAGAGGCTGTTTGATGTTTTTTCGTAAAGAAACCCGGTCTTGTCCCGTTCCGGAGTAATGTCAGCAACCGTCCCGATAAGGCACTTGCCTATATTTACGGACGTTCATGACTAACATTCGCACACATGGATAGAAATTCATTAAAAAAAAAAAAATACAGGAGCACACTAAATGCGGCTAAACTATGAGGGTATTAGAACCTATATTTCTTCAATCGATCCCGTAAGCTTGTGATTCGATCCATCAACCGAAATCTAATTAGTTATAGGGTATATATAGCTCTTCGGATTCACACTTACTGTGATAATAAAGGTAAGCACGCCGTTTTAGTTTAACAGAAATTGAAATAGATTAAGCGTGGCGTGTATTTACGTCACAGGAAATAAATATGTTATATTTACATTGGTGACCTAATTCTGTTTTTAAAAACTAATTATGGTACTTGTCGAGTGCGCTGGTTGCAACTGAAATGTTACGAACGTTGTATCACTGACCTAGGGACCTCAATTTAAAATACCATATTTTTCGATTTTACCCAATTAACGACAACTATTGAAACTATCGTAGTAGAGAATACAATTTTGAATATAATTAAATGATACAAAAAATTTGAAAATAATAACTAAGACCAACCCCCAGCTCGCCGATCGTATTCCATTATACAGCAGAAAAAACGTGAGAATTGTGAATAATGAAAAACGACAGTGTTTATCTAGTTACACTCAACTTACGGCAACGGTTTGGGAGGCAGGCATATATATCATAATAACAATAATTTACTCCGCATTATAGTATGTTCTGTCACGGAGTTACTCTCTATGGAAGGACACTGACATGCCCAGAAGGTTGCTGTAAGAAAATTAATAACTCGTGGTGTATTATTCACAGGGTTTTCTGGGGACATTATGCCACATTCATTCCTCGCCCTCTCACCGTGTGTGTGTATGTGTGAGTGCTGTATCTGTTATATTGGCGAGGAATTTTCCCGAACTGGCGTTCGTTCTGGGCTCAATGACTTCTCAACGAATCGATTTGAGGGCGAACTGTGCACTGGAGGCGGAGGCGCCTCATCTCATCTCATCTCATACGTCCCATCTCTCACAACCCTGTTAACAGTTATGAGAAAGAAATGGGAGTTCCTGTACGCTGGATCACATCGCATTGGCCTTTTCATCGCTTCCACAGCTCGTTCCCCCCGATTCTCGCGTCTTCTTGAGGTGGGCCCATAACCCCTTCAAGACGCTCTCCTCCCGGATTGATACCATTGTCTGAGCTCGCAGGCCTCTCGCCAAGGATGGGAACATAGGAAGCACCGTTTCTAGTTATATACCTTTCTTTTCCCCTCTATGAGGATCCATACCGGTCAACTGTTACGCCATAGTTATGTAGATTGACCATGTACTGTAGGCACTCGCTTCAAAACGGGGAAGAGGGGCAACCACAGACTGTCTCTTCTATCAATTGGATGAGTCACTAGTTCCTGGAACTTCCTGATAGTGAATGAATAAATGAGTTTATTGTCATCATTTACAATAAATAGCGTATGTGCAGTTATTATGCAATACCAGTTATTAGTTGCCATTTTCCTAATTAAGGATCCGAAGACCGTGCCGGAAAGTGTAACACTGTGGTCCAGCACGGAGTTGTTCGATAGCAGGTAACTACTGCTAATTTAATCGATCACATTTCTCTTAAATGATAAATTTACACTTCTACATTACATTTCTTACAATATTAATAAAATCTTTTATGGGTATTTCCTCTTACATTCTCTGAAATACATCAGATAATAAAATGTGTCACATAAATATTACTCCTTTCAAACGGCAAAATATCCAAGAGGTTTATTCACTATGAATTCTGCTATATCTTTCTTTAATTGGTACCTATTTATTTTTTGTGTTTAACAAGGAATTTATTTTATCAAAATCTTTATTTATCATTTGCGTACCTCTGTACTTGGTGGTCATCTGTGCGTATACTATTTATGGTGAACTTTTGGGAGCTTTAGCCTGGATTCATTGGATTTTCGTTGTCTGACGTTGGTGAAGAAAACTTCTTTCTTTTTTTGAACAAACAATAACATATTTCTCGAAAAAATTTGGTGACTAGTGGCTAAGTTTAGTTCCTTGAATTGTGTTTCAGTTGAATATCGTCTGGGCTTGCCGAAAAGTATTTTATGAGTGATTTTATGGATTTTAAAAACTTCATCAATAAAAAGTTTGAATGTTGTACCACCCCACATTATAGTTGCATATTGTAAGATTGATTCAAATAATGAAGTGACTGATCCACAACACCTTTGCCTATATTTATCTGATCTTGAGGGGTTTACGGTCCCAACTTCTGAACAGATGAACAACAGCTTCTTGCTATAATAACTATAGGTAGTGATTTACCAAAGTTCATGATAAATATTTTAACGCTAGAGATCCACCACATTTATGAACAGGACCTTTTCGGAAGAATGCGTGCCACGCTAATTTTCCTCCCCCTTCAATTTTTTTCCTTCCAAGACTTTCCTTATTCATGTTTAAATCGATCTACATCCTCTATAAATATATATTTAATCACATTATAAATTTCCTCTTTGACGCTGGAGTTTTGGGTTTGAGCGTTGGAGCTACATCTCATCTCTTGTCCGTGGCGTGTTCCGGCCGCCAAGATCATTAGGTGCTTCGGTTCTCGTTTTATTATGTAACTGAGGAAAGTAAAAAGCTCTGCAAAATATTACTCAAAGGTATAGTATAGTTAACCCCTGTTATATAGTTACCCATTTATAGTTAACCCTTCTACGTAGAACCGTTCTTCTGTGTTTTAAAAATCCTACGATTCCCTGTCGTTCACACTCATGTTTTTTTCCATTATAGGAGTACCCACCTATGTACTTTATCCGAAAGTACCTACAAGAAAACCTCCAATAGACATGATAAGTTCCTGAGGAGTTTGAAATGAAAATGGATATACGTCTGCTGATGTTTGAATGGTGATTTGGCCCCCTTTCGTAACTACAAATCGATTTGCGATTTTTCCTCACTACTCGACATTTGACGGAATGTCCTGTATTTTGCCTGGGAAGAACCCCAAGACGACTCCAAGGTGCTATTGGAATCGACTCTGGGGATGAAGATGTTTTCAAAGAAATGAATTAATATTATCTCAAGCGACATGTGAAATGGATCGTTGAACATTATGATAACTTATACAAACTTCGTGTCATCTTGATGGTTGCAAACTTCTAGAAAATTCGATTCACAATTTATTATCTTCTTGGTGCTAAAGTTGTTTCTTGGGATTGAGAGAGCTAACTTCGGTAAGGCAGCTAGTAAATTTTTATGAAAACGTCATTTATCCGTTAAATATATAATTTATCCAGAAAATCCCCGATTCTTAATGAGAAGTCACCATATAATTATTGTTCAACATACAAAATGCCTGAATTCAAATTTCCAAGAGAAATAGTAAAACGTACGAATAGGTAGGTCACTTGATGTTCTCAGACCATATTTTTTGTTTGGTCTACAAAAAGAAGATCGAGTAGAAGTTGTATAATATGCCATTTTTTTGTGGTTAAAAGAACTATGAGGTAGGTAATAAAGAACTATGAACGAAATTTCTATTTGTTTTATTTCACAGTAACACGATAAGGAGGAATCAAAAGTTGTTGGACCATGAAACTTTCTATTCAAATCTTTCGAGGTATAATCTGTATAGATTTGTTTATAGATACTACATACATGTATGTCTGTTATTTTTTGTGTATTTTCAGATATTGATCAATTTAAATCAGTCGTTTTGGAAGTACAGAATAAGCACCATCATTTCATCCACTAAAGATTTATCATAAGTTCGTAAATATCTAATTGCTTACTAAGGATTCAACAATAAATATTTATACCATAAAAATAAATACGTTGACAGTAATAAATAAGAAGTACAAAAATATCTATCCGAAACACTAACTTAATCCCATGTCAGTTATTTGTCGTAGCGTTTCCCTCGTATTTGCCTGACAATATTATTATAGTATATTTAAAATACATTCACATACATTGGTAGTTCTCACTTATATTAATGTGATGTACGTACATTTAAAGGGTCAGGGGAAAGAACGTGGTAAGTCACTTTTTGTAAAACTGCACTGTTGCACTGTTTAAAACTTTATAGTAACTATTGTTGTATGTTTAGAAATCAGCGTTTTTGAATGAACTGTAATAGTTCTATTTAAAAAAGTGAAATTAGAGCTCTAAGCATATTGCTGACGGCCTAAGTAGTGGAAAATTGAATAAATCGCTCCAAACCTCCCTTCGCAAGGGGAAGAAACCATGTCAGTCAGCTGAAACGAAGGAAACCAATAGGTCACGTAAAATTAGGACTTGTATCAGCATGATATCTATATTTTGGTTTTAAACTATATATTTTTGTTATATTTATTTTGAATCTATATTTTGGTTATAAACTCACGAATATTCATTTGTAGGGCAGTTTTCTATAAAATCTGATTGCCTCAGGACCACAGAATTTTTTCAGGCTTTGTATGTCGTCATATTTTTTGATTTTGGATAATGGGAATCACAGTAACTATCCGAAAGAAGAGAATGGAACTCGCCTGACCTCTGTGGGCTGAGCAGGAATCAATGACTGCCCGTGGCAATGGCTTACCCGTTTATTTCCCCTTACTTTGGGACTTATTTGGTTCTTTCCCTTACAGCAAAACTTTGAAGGCGAATATCTTCTGTCTCACGTGGTTTTTTCGCAGTTCTGACCCCCTTAAAAGATGGTGTTTTTAATTCTGAATCCAACGGTACCACTAACTCGATTTTGTAAAATAAGTGACTTACCATGTTCTTTCCCCTGATCTTAATTTATTACATTCACAGTGGGCTGGATCCTCCCGAAGGAGGATCGTCTACACTATTATCTTCATGGTCTTAGTTTCAGTACCTAAACTATATGAGTTTATACCATAGAATATCTCGTATATGTATATGATAATACTAGGCACCTAGTACTGGTACATATAGTACCTACATCTTTAAGCACATCATTCAAATTTAAAGAAGTATACTCGTGCAGTTTAAATGTTTACTGAAGAGGTGTAATACTAAACTAGCGCACAGGATTATAGTATCAGATTTTACGTGCTAACCCAGGTTTGGAAACTGGGTTTGAGCCTTATGGTTAGAATACATACCGGTTTGAATATTTTATAATGAATATAGGCAACTTCAAATAAATATAATTTCCAAATAATTGTTGATTTGTTTCAGACTTGAAATACACACCTACTTATATTGCTAAGCTCTCTGTTTTCGCCTCATTTTCACATTTTTCAGCTACCTACTTCTGTAAACCATGGCCATGATTTTCTCTAACAGGTTTCTATCATGATAATTTGACTACGAGAGTTGAATGAGCCGTCATGTCGGTGAGATGTATGCCGAACAGTTCAATATTCATCTAAGTACCAAAGCATATCTTTTAATTATTGATACAGGTACTTGAGAAAAGATCAGGAAACGCTACACAAACAAGAAACAGTGCCAAAACCCGTCATGAGTGTAAATAAATAATTTGACTAAACTTAACATTAATAATATATAACTAACGTCATTCTCTCTTATTTCGGTCTGATTTCCTCCAGTGAATCAGATGGAATGGATAGTTAGCCCATTCTTACAAGTCTTTAGCAGTAGCCAACTCATCACCTGACATTGACAAAGTGCAAAGGCTTGGGGTGAGTAGAATTGCTCACCCTTCTAATTTCTCACAGTGTGTCTACTGAATCCCGTTAACTCCAAAGTTCAATGATTATTATTTATTCAAGCTGTCAACAATAGAATACTTATGTACCCAAATTATTCTAAACGCCTTGTGTCAATTCAATATATGATACATGTTTTTTTAATGAGCTATTAGATGTTTCTTATTATCCCATTTATTTCGCCCCCTGGGGTAAATGAAAACTAATAATTCCGATTTTTCTCTTACTGACCTCTTTTCGAACACCACCAAAACTCCGCCTTTAATTACAATTCGTGTGAGTATTTCCCGTGTATTTGGTATGCAGATGATGTTGCTGAGGAGTTGGGGCATGTTTCGGGAAGATTTTGTAGCTGATGATGTTCCTGCTCTCGCTTGTAAATGCAGGTTGATTTAACATATTTGACGTCCATCTGCTCAAAGGAAGTCAATCACTGACGAGATGGTGTCAGAAAATAGTTTCTTTGAATTCACTTAAGGAGTGAAAACAAAGTTGACTGTAAAATTATCTAACTAAACCTAAGTATAAATTGTTGTTTTTATAAATCCAGTTTCCATTGTTTCAGTGGAGGGAATCGTCCGGCTCACATTTCGACACGTGTAACACGTGTGATGAGGGCTTCATCACGTGTATAATCCGTACTGGTAGCGCTTGAGGTAGCGCCGCCTGTGCCGCACCAGGAGAAGCAGAGTCGCAAAGACGGCTGCAAGGAATAGAGCGCCAAGTGTCGCAAACACGAGCGCCACTTTGGGACCTGACATGCACACCCACCCGTTCTCGTCAAGGCCTGAAAATAAACGACAATAAGGTACATTTCCCTTTCTTGTTCAGGCCTTCTATCATATTATGAACAGGTTAAAGCTAGCAAAATGGGAACAAAACCTTATGAAACTAGGGTTTGTAAATGAACCAAATTAACAAAAATGAAATTCTCAAGGCTAGAGCATCACCTGCTCAATCCCTGACAATTAAGTCGCAATCTTATGTAAATTGTGGAAGTTATGCGTATGGCAAAGATTTACGTTTTTCACATGCTCAGTGGCCACTGATTCGATCATGATGAAATTCATATTTATGGGTTCATCTTACGTTCAATCCTCAACTATCCTCCGAATTTGAGAAAATCGGACCCATAAGTCGCCAGAAGTATACGTTCGGAGGACGTTTGCGCTTTTCAAGAGGCTACCATTGATATGACCCGCGAGCAATGAAATTCTTAGTGAACCATTTAGGGCCTAACCGCATCATCCGTGAAAAGTTCATCAAAGTCGGATGAAAATTGTGAATTATTTTTTGCTCGTGGCAAGGATTCACGAGACCAAAATTGTTCACGAGACTCTAAAACGTATAAAATGAGAGTGGACATTTTGATTTTGGAGGAAAACAAATTAATGTTCACCTCCCAAAATTGAGTACAATAAATTAATTATGCTTCTGCTCCTTCGGTTTTTTGTGGTACTCATTTTGAGGCTAGCCCCCCTCTACGTTCAAAATATGAGTGGGGTTGAAGCTACCATTTCGACAATCCTTTACAGGGACTAACCCGTACCACACCCCAATTCTCCTAGCAATGTCCAGATCACTGACCAAAAGGAGCAACTCAGACTTCATTATCAGCAGCTTCTCTTCTTCTTTCGGATTTGCATTACATTGCAATTCGCTTTACACTTGAAGCTACTTGAATTCATCAATTTTTCCAATTCTCCTTCTTTCCACTTCTTCATTAAAATGTTAACTTCGTTTCACTCTTCATCATATTTCCATCCACTTCTGCATCAATTTCCACTCTCACCTCTTCTTCTTCCAGCATCCGTATTTTAATTACCTAGCGTAATGCTCCATTAAATATGATTTATACTTCACGCTTTAATCTCCACTTAAATTCATCAATATCCACTTGAATTTACGCGTGAGTTTCCACGCTTGAATTTCACATTGCTTCTGTCGAAGTCCGCCACATTGGCGGTGAGCTTTGACAGTAGTAATTTATTATGGCTGTATACGAAATTAATGCCAAATAAAAGGGGGGCAAACACCCAACATGGATATTTATGTCTGCGTGGGGGGAATAAAATAACACTGGTAATACAAAGGAAAAGAATAGTTTATCGTTCTGGTGTGGAGAAAACTTGGAATAAAATTTCAGCTGTTTGAATAACAGGCGGCATTCCGAGGGCCCTTGAGAAACCCTTTTATTTTCATTTGCTTGCCTGGCGGAGGGAGATTCAGCACCTGAACCCTGTTGGAGTCAAATAATATTATTGCTGCACGAGTTGTGTGTTTTGAATTGGTTTACGGAGTAGGTATTTAGCTGGCCACTGCATTGAACGCAATCCTGAAGTCAACACATGACCAAAAAAGATGAGTCAAAAAATGGGCGTACACGAAAGCAGAAAAACTGGTCACCCGATCAAAGGGTCTCTTCAATCCCTCAACTTCCATCAGCAAAATGAGCGCCTGTCGAATTATTGCCGTCAACCTCTCGTTAGGTAAGAATACTTAACGGTATCGCAAATGAAATGGGCGCTGCGGAAAATGGTGATACAGCCTTCTCAGCCCGGGCGTTTTCCTTGAGAGACGAGCCTCGGCAAAAAGGCAACCTAGGATCTTTACCGTTAGGGAATGCCCAGGCCACTTTTCTGACTGGAGTTCTTAGGAGAAGGAAGGAGTCTGCAGGATGATCGATGAAAGATGGAAGGCAGAACTAATACCCCAATAACAAGGCACAACAAGTTCAGAGTCTTGGTATTGTCCACCACAACAGAGAGAGGGCGAACCAGCAGTTTAGGTGCCATAGGAAGTGATTGGCCCCTGGGGTCCACTTTTTACAACACCTTGAACGCATCTTCTTCTTCTTCGATTTTTTCAAGTAATCGATTATCTTGTTGGATTTTTGCATGTTTCTTCCTTGCTTCACCACAACACTGTGGGTAGATTGCATTGGCATGGAGAAATCGCTAACGTTAAATCCTTGCACAGCTTGAATGAGGACCAAAAAACTCTTCAAACGTATGGTGTGAGCCTTCATATTAAGTACTTTCCCCATCCCAAAAAATTGTTACTTTTGTATGTTTAAGTACATCCCATATGTATATTTAATCGGAATCCTCCTATAACGACGTTCTGTAAAACCTATTTTTGCTAGCTTAGATGGAGTTCCTTGCTTGGAGGCTAGTTTTTCCGAAATGACGGCCAAATGAAGGCACTCCTAATAGAAACCAATTGTATTTTTTTCAATCTATGTTATTACAGGCCGCTCAATCGTGATTTCATACTCGCATGAGTACAAAAATTTGTCTAAAACAGAAGAATGTTGTTCATTACTTTTCTTTTTGGGTGGGCTGTAGAAAAGTAAAATTCCTGCAGGAACTTCCTTGGTACATAGTTACTTGTACCTATAAAGGGTTACGGTTTATGAACGTCAAAACCAGTTGGAAAATATTTACCCGCGTCGCTTTGAACCGCGTGGTTGTAATAGTTTGCCACAGGTAACATAAATGTTATCTAATCTTTTGAATTTAGAAAACGAGGAAAAAAATCTTGTGTTTGTATTTACCATTCATCTCGAGAACGCCTCAGCACTTTTCTTCCAAACTTCGGATCGCCTTATAAATAGTTACATGGTACAAAACTAAGAACTGGTCCTCCCTCGACTTGGAGATAATTCGTTTGCAGGGTGTTCCAGGTGATACATAACGACGAGATTCCCAAACAACCAGAGAGTAAAAAATATTGTTTATGATCATAATGTAGGAGCCCCAAGGAAGTCCTGAATGTTGTTATCATCATACTCAAAACAGCACGTTCGGGATTCCTAGAAAA
>JAEMON010000010.1:24358601-24370494 GCA_030264115.1 Lygus lineolaris
GGGAATTTGTTTTTACTTCCGTAAGTTAAAAAAATTTTCCCCTCAAATCAAAATTATTACTTTTCAGACCTTTCTGGGAATTTTTTGTACTCCCGTAAGTTTAAATTTTTTGTTTCCCCTGAAATCGAAATTTTTACTTTCAAGACCTTTCTGAGACAGATTTGGTTCAGTTTCTGTCTGTGATGTACGTGTTCGCGAATCCTTGCCAAACGGACAATTTCCAGTTTTCATCCGACTTTGGTAAATAATGAGGGATTGTGCGGGTCGGACCGAATATGTTCCCCACAGGTATTTATTTTAGCTACGAGTATGTCAGATAAATACCTAACAGTCCCTGCAGAATTTCCGAAAAAAGGCCGATTTTTCACGATCTAATTCCCTAATAAACCGTTGTGTAATAATTTGCAGAGTTTTCGATCCATGATCGACTTCAAAAACAGGAGAGGGTCTCTTCATTTGATGCGCCAAGAGACGATTTTTTTTGTTTATTATGTTCATTCATGAACCTTTGAAATCGAATAAGAAAAAATGGTTCAACCCCATTCCCCCCCCCCCTCAAAATTTAATGTTTTACTCTTCAAAGTAGGTATGTAGAGTACTAAAGTCGAATAAAAAAATCTGTGTGGGGGTCTGGTATGGTTCTTTGTAACTCAGTGCTACCGTCAGTCATTACTAAGGGGTGAAAAACACGAGTTGATGTGATGACCTAGAGAATTCTAAAAAACATCAATTCAAATTGATGAAATGGGTTGAAACCCAAATGAAATTGGTGGAACATTCATTTCGGAACACCCTTTTTAAGAAAGAATAATTGTTTTAAAGAAACGTAGAGAAGAATTTTTCGACAAGTAGGTTCCTATATAGGGTTCGATTTGAATTTTTCAGAAATTGATGAAAAAATATTCATTTGTAAAATTAAATTAATTAGTTGCTGAGTAAGCTTAACCTCAAATTCATAGATTTATGTAGGTATTGTAAGAAATGGTACTGAGACTTTCTGCATGTCCGGTTGTTGATAATGTGAGAGACCACCGTATTGTTGGTTGCCTACTATTATTACTGTCTGCTACTACTTCGTTCCATCGCACTTGAATAGCCAGGATTTACCATCCGGTAGGAAAAAACGGGGTATAAGGTAAGTGTGTAAGACTTTTTTCAAGAAAAATAATCATAACACATAATTTGTGATAATAAAACGATTGGCGAAGAACCAGTGTATTATCTGACTGACTACATCTTATTGTCATTCACAACTTGAGGAGGCGCCTTATGGGTTTTAGCGTCCTCCTAGAAAGGAGAGGAAAATCAAAACGTGTAGACTCTTGACTTTTACAATCTCTCTTGAACATTATAAAATATATACAAGCAAACAGGAAGCCATCGATGAGCATTTTTGAAAAAAAGTTTCGTTTCACTGATAGGTAGGTAGGTACATCTAAGGGCTGCATATAGCATCAAACAGCTGCAGAGACAATGAAGCCCGTGCAATGGAAGCTAAACGACAGTGAAGCCTTTACAAGCCCGTACAATGAAAGCTGGACGACAATGAAGCCAGTACAAACATTACAAAGACATCCCGAGTTATATTGTAGTGCATGATTTTTAAACACATCAGCGTTACAAATGAAGTTGATTGTGGATCTATATGCACGATGCTTACATGTATAACAGATGAATACTTGGTTACCTTATTGAAGCGATGTCATTTATGAATTTATAACTTCCTCTTCCTTCTAAGGGCTTGGAAGAGGCTATGGCAAGCAGCTATTAAACATGGGCATAACTTTACTCCAGTATTCGATTTTCTTGTTGAAATTATTCATTTTCATATGCGGAAAATACGCAGGTTTTAAGTACTGGTGATTACGTCATAAATGCTACTTTAATTTTGTTAGCTGTTTTCACTAAAGATCCAAGATTGAATATGGGAGTACAAGAATTTATTAGGTAACTACCTGAAAACATTAATACCTGAAGTAATTTTCGTTTGTCAGGAACTAAAAAACATTAGGTTCAAGCCAAACGAACCATCGAACAATTTTAATTACTTATTAATCTCAAAATCCATACTTGAGAGTTGTTTTGTAAAGCACACTTATTTGCCTACTTATTATGAGAAGTTTAATAAATTTGGGTTGTTTCGTGATTAAAAAAACTCACCGAAATTCAATAAATATGTGCCGGATATGATTTCCGATTGGGACTTTCCAAAAATTTCCATTCACGTACCTATCTTTCTACTATTTATAAGTAGTAGGAGATGAAATTTAAATTCACAAATTCTGACAAAATATTGATTATTAACTCGTGCTTCATTTGTACCTACTACCAATACAGCTTCGAATACCTTTGATTTTTTATTTACGCTCCCAAGATGTACATTGTAAGCGTTTGTTGGGGAAAATATGAATTTAACAGCGGTTTATATGAAAACTGGCTGGTATATCCAAGCGTTTTTATGCTACTATCTGCTCAAAGATGCATTCCAATGATATGTTTTTCCAATTAATATTCTTTGATTGAAAATTGTACAAAGTATGCCTTTCATCCATCTCATGCTCACGTGTCTACGAAATTAACCAAAGTATTTATAGGTACCTATATCCTACATTCTATGTGTTTCTATAGATGTTGCTCATCAATAATTTTTTTCGTTTTTGAAGATATTGTATACATATATAGGTATGTATAATATAGTTGATGCGCTATTAATAACATGAATATGTACATTTTTATGACTTTTACGAAACAACAATAAGAAGAAATATGTAAATAATTTACAACAAATAACTAGATTTTCAGCTCTTCAATACATCCAACAAAATATGTAGGTACAAAATAAGTACCTAAATAATTTTTGTGCATTTTTTCATATTTTGAATTTGTACATGATTTCGGTACATATTTCATTACGATCTATTTCTGAATTATTCATCTATGATACTTAGTTTTTCTTGCTTGTAATTACACGAACACATTAGAATTTTAATACCTATGTACATCAAATAACATCGACGTTCCATAAAAGAAGAAAAACAAAACATAATAGCTTCAAAAATATCAACCTACGATATATACATGTATTTACACATTTTGAAATATCATTATCACTTTATGGAAGACATGGTGATTGTTGTTTAATATACTTTGGAAGACTTATATTGCTAGCTATTATCCTAATTCTATCATCTATGAAAGTAATCCAGAATGGTTTAGGGAACTGATTGAGATTCTGGAGAATTCCAATATTACTGGTAATGAACTTAACTATGGCCAAATTCGTAATTATTATTGATACAAATTGCACATTATAACAAAGAATATTTTTATACGTATATATTGTGGTACTATGGTTTTCTAAATTAATGGAATGTCAGTAAAATTATCGTTCTGGACTGTGGTTCATTTAAATTTGAGCCTAGATTTCTAGTGCTGAGGCAATCAACTGTTTGCTAAACGGTTATCTTTGTACGGATTTCGAGTTGGTAAATTTGAAACTGAAATTATGAGTGCATGGAAGTGCTGAAAGTCAGCTCTACGATAATTATGTTCAACTTTAATTGAGAACTGGCTTATAGAGAATGTGTTATTTTAGAGGTAAAGCTACGAATTTTAACGAGAGCTCGTAGATACAAAGTTCTGAAGGTCCCATGAGCGGTTGAATTGAAACTATACTACGATTAATAAGAGAGACTTATAGCATACCTACTTCAAACTATTCAGGTTGAATTAAAACGCTAAAATTAAGAGAACTGAGGAAATAATCTACAATATTATCGTAGGTACATTTCTTCGGTACTGATACGTTTCAATGTAGGACCAACTCAGTCACAAATCAAGGAGCTAAAAATTATCTCTGAATCCGCAATTTCACATAATCATAAACTGTATGATGATATAATGTGTGAGGCAGATGTGATGTAATCTATATGTTTTGTGATCTACTCATTAAAAGAATCAAGGAAAAATGAAAATCGTAGTGAGCTAATACGTACGCATTAGTTACGCTCCCATATCTGTAATTAACATGTTGTGTTAGATATAAATATTTACTATTGGCGAGTAACAAGGTTGACATTTCGGATTTAATTACGAAGTAAAAAGGTTACATCAATCCAACAATAATATTGAAACCAGTGCCTACCTCAAATTCAACTCTTCATAAATCCATCATTAATCAACCCTTAAAAGCAAAGTTGCAAATGTAATAGTGTTAACAGTTTACTTCTTATCAGGACCTATATAAAGCGTTTGCGTAGTTTTTTAATATCTTAATTATTTACCATCTATGTTATTGCTCTTCAACAATGTTCTTTCCAAACCACGTTGTACCTAACTGCCCGAAAAATAATTTTAGAAAAATTGTTTAGGTAGTTCCACCTTTCCAACCTTATAGATTACCTTAAGTTAATTATAAAAGTTATCATGAAACATATGATATGTTTTGATCTACATGTATAATTTTATTCCACCTTCAATTCAATAATATAAGAAGGATCAGGTTTCCCTTAATTGCTACAGATAAATTATAATCGCTTTGCACAATGTCCTCACCCGAAATGTATTTATTTTCTATCACTTTGTGCTATCTAATGATAGTACATATTCAGTAATATACTGTGCCAATATTATAATGTAAGGAATTTCCCAAAGTAACAGGTAATACACATTCAGAAAGTTTGTTACATACATTTCACAGATCTTTGATGCTGTTTATACCACCGCTGTTTGAAATTCAGTACATATATAGGTACCTACCTATTGTTTTTAGTTGATTCAGCAGTTTGAGTTATTTCTTCCTTATTTTTGTTTATATATTTAAATTTTGATGATCTATGATGTTAGGTAGTAATTATTTCTGTTTTGATTATTATTAAGTGAACCGTATATACCTGCAACAGTAGTTATGGAGTAAAATAGAAAGTATTGAAGAATCAGTCAAGCAGAAGTTATTAATAAATCAGCTACTTCCAAATAGCTAGGTGTAGATAGGTTTTAGAAAAGGCGCAAACTTTTTTGATCGATTTGAAATAATTTGGAAATTAGTGGGTAGGGACTCAGGTTTTTCAAGAGACAAGATAAAATACAATAATATTGTATTTAATTATTCTATACTATGGAAACAAAAGGACATTCCCTTCAAATTTTTAGGCTGTAACTAAATTTTATTTTATCAATAGCACATTTAGGTTAACTATTTTAATTTGCCATATTGCACAGATATTATTTTGAACCTCCCTCTTTTAAAATCTGTGTGAGCATCATTTCGTAAGGAGCCAAGGATCCTTAGCCCCAGAATAGTCAAGTATTTGATTATGTTCACAACTTTTGCTTTCTTAGACATTTTCATTTTTAGTTACGCAGATGTTATTGAAGAGAAAATCTTATGTTTCTTTGGGTTATGTTTATTGCGTGCGTTTTGCAGTAAAATAAATAATGGAGTCTCCTCACATTGTTGAAGCTATTCATCACGAGCTGAAACAGCGAGAGGTGTTTCTTGTAGTTACTTACGCTAGTTGGTGGTGATCTGAAAAGCAGAATAATTTGATTGGGCATCTTTATCCAATGACTATAGATAATTATTCCTCAACGTTAACTTTTCCGCTATTTACCCGTGTTGGTAGGTAGGTATATAAACAACTATTACTGGGTGGTCCCGAATCGTCCATACCCTACTTTGAAGTCTCACATGAAAAATGTCACAAGATTTAAGGTACATGTAAATTCCCATCAAACCCACTCAAGCAATCTCAAAAATAATATTTTTCAACATTTTTCTGCAAAAAGAAAAAACATTCGAAAAACAAGAATCGAAATGATGAGCACTTCTATAGATGATAAGTAGGTCCTACATGGATTGTCAGTAAATTAACAATAACTTCAAAAATAACATGGGATAACATCAAAACTACATATATGTACCTACATGGAGAGCGTTCATTTCGAAATGTGGATGTAGTACTGAAACATTCCAGAAACGTTAAAAAAATCGAGAGATTTTTGCCAAAAAACGGTAAATGAACTCTAATTATTCTGTATAAATATAAATCATGCTAAATTCGTGTACTACGTGAAATTCCAGTAAAGACCACAAAGTCAGAAAGGGCGATTAGGGGCCCCCTAGCTCTTGTGTCACTTTTAGGTACCTATATGCTAACGAAAAGATTGTACCTACCAAAAATATTCTTTTATCAGTATCTCATGGAAACTTTCATTTACAAGTCGTATTAAGAAACGGGTGTTTTCCGGCATTGAAAGATAATAACCATCGATTTGTGTCTACAATAAATGAAAAAGGTTTTCCAGCAGAGAACATGTTTTGTACCAGTTTTTCAGGGAGATTTCCCGTAAATAGGAAACGGATGTTTTGCGGATGACGAAGGCTATGGCGGCCATCTTGAAGGGAGGCCAACAAAATGGCGAAGGGCCGCGATGCTGTATTGATCCAAGCCGCCCATGTATTTCCTCCCTCTCACCTCCGCAACCTGCACAAACCCCCCAGAAATACATCGCATTAATATTTTACGGCCATCCGTTAGCTGTCGACTCAGGAAGAAGGGCTTCCACTTTTTGGGGAGCTGTAATGGGGTATTCGGGTTTATGTTGGACACTCTGGAACATGACAGGAAACCTCGAGTGCAACACCTTACTTGGTGTAGCAACTTCATATCATACTAATTCCTCTACAGCTAAGATAGGCATGAGACATCCAGACTGGAGGTTTTGAGGTGATGGAGACTGGAGTGATGGATCTCGACAGCGATACCTAAATCCCTTAGGAATAGCTTTCTATCTTCATGAATGATGTTTGATACAAGATTGTATATAGGTGGGAAACATTAAATTACGCTTCAATTATGTTCATGGAGGACGAACCAAATGAGAAAGAGAGACTATAGAAAACAGGGGAGTCTTTGATGAGTCAAAGTTTGTAGCCAATAAGGTTTTACGTAGTTGAGCAGATCAGTTGCCGAAGGAGAAGAGTCAGATTAATTGAATTCCCTACACTATAAATCACTAAACTCAATGATTGAAAACATGTTGTGTTCATAAAGGAATATTTTATAGGTTCAGTCATTCACTTCTATTATAGACCATTATTTGAACGTGTTTTAACAACCCACTTATTGTACTACCCCTGGTGGGACACTAGAAATCCCCGGATGGTTGGTGGAAAGAAAATATTGAAGGTCTTTCTACGAGTAGAAGAATAAACTATCTACGACTGCAATAGTCACGCTGGCGATGAACAAAGTTGCATCAGAAGCAGTAGAAAGGGGTGACGCGGAATTTTTAAGATCATTCGAGGGAAGGCCGAGAGGATGATTGAGAAAACTACTACGATGACTTGCTGAGAAACGGATCACGAAGTTTTTGGAGATTGAGGGAGGCCCAAAGATGAGCTTGACTTCATGAACAAAGTATCTTGAGTTATTCTTATGCAGAGTGAGAAAGAAGTACTTGACATAAGCATGAAATGGGCATGTTATGGATGTGTCTGAATACAGACATAACACTCAAAATAACACGTAAAACTCAAGAGGGTTTTCCAGTGTATGCTATGTTCGGGCCGGCATTATAACCACCTGTATACCTATTGAATTGATCAATTAGGCCAAGTCTATATGTTCCGAAGATGACAGCTACAGGTGGCAATACGAGAGAGGCAGCACTGCTACCGTAACGTATATACCGCCGCCCGTACCGCAACCTTTTACCACTGCCTGAGGCAGAGAGCATGTTTCCTCACAGGTTGGCAGGACCGATGACGACGTTGCTCTAAACAGTGTCCAATAACAGTTGGGGTGGCAGGATAGGACTGTGGCACTGAGAGGCTTTCAACGATAGTACGAGATGAGGCACCACAAAGATCGAAGCTTGAAGTGCTTTCGTATTAATGTGCTTCCTACTACACAAGCAAGATCAAATTATCAAGTTTCAGGACGTGAAAGCGGATAAACCAAGGAGGGCCAAATATGGTTAGTGATAAATGATATGATGTGCTACTAACTGCAGTTCTTGAGACATTTTAAATGAATAAGCACTCATTTCAAATAAATTTTCTGTCAGGGACCAATGCATTCAACTCCATCAGCCGACCTGTTGGCCAATAGAACGATCATTCCTAACTTTAGGACAAGTGCTCAAAGTTGTATTCCAACACTTACCTAAACACGGGTTTCACGCAGACTCTCTTTCGCCAAAATGATTCTGCGCTGCAAAGTGTGGCAGAGAGTTGAACTCGGAATATCGATGGAGGTATGCTGTTGACACTCTATATACGCTAACTGAAATGCGCACACAGGATTTTGGATTCAAAATTGGTATATGGCGGCTCCGACTGCATTGCGAAACTGTCATGCAGACTCTTGGTGGAATATAATAGTGGTTGAATCTTCTGCAACAATATGGCCCAAAATGGGGATTCTCCCCATAACCACGAAAGAGCTAGGAGAAAGAGGCGGATAGATTGTTCCCGGACATTCAAAAAGTTAACTCCTAACGCATCCTGTTTTGTTGATCCTAACAAAGGCAAAGCAGGGGTTGGTATGCCCAGGGAAAAGTTGCTGGAATCATTCAAATAAAATAATTCAAGGAGGCTCTAGTAATAAAAATTAGAGCTCAGGAGGCCTACTCAGCACGCAATCAGTCATGGCAGAGGGCGTGAGCATATTTATGCCCATCGGGTCATGACTGCGCTGTCCACAGTTCGTTCCATCACAAGATCTCATCCGATGGAATCTCGTGCCTCCAATTCTTGGAGCACATGTTCCTCCTTAACGCCGATAGATAATTTGGAAATGCCTACATGCATTTATAATATTGAGGGAGATTGATGAAATTGAGTCGTCTATGGCCGTGGAGAATTCGGTTACAACTGCCACACGAGCTTTCAATTGGTATCTATCGATATTCGACTGAATACTTGGTGGATGCAACACAGCAGTGGTTCCGTAATGAAGAGCAAGTCGTCAGGGTTCTGAAGAAGACCACACTCGAGACGTATACACACTGGGAGCAAGGACTTTCTGCTTTGCCTTCCAAACAGTTGCGAAACTCACAATTTGACGGAACAAGAGTGCTTCATTGTGACTCACAGTTTTCCCAGTTGCCGCTGACGTTTGCAATATGTTTGCCTCATAGATCAGTGATGCACTGAACGTTTGCTTTGGGCTGGGACCCTTCGCCTTGCTCAACATGTGTGATGGTTATGAATTATATGGGGAAAACAATTAATTCAAATAATTATTATTTGAACCACGCCTCGATCTTTCGCAAATTATTACACAACGGTTTATTATTTTCTATATCGATCATCCATCTGTGGAGATCCTATTGGTATATTGTAAGTCCCTACCATAATTATAACGCGAGATTCACAATTCGACGAGTTGGTACAATGAGTATCTACATAGCTGTAAATCTTATTATCCGACAGTTGTAGTAGGTCTTTCATAACATTATTGGGTAACAACTAAGGAAGCTAATGAAAGTAAACAAGAAACTTGACTCGGAGAAATCGGTTGCATTTGAGCAGCTGATCTTTGAACGCGAAATTGGCCTTCTCGGAGGATTTGCGATTCACACTCGTGTTTCTTCTCTTTTTTTCGTTCAACCCTTAAGTCCTTGAGGGAGCGAACGGTTGTTCCTAAAATTCTCCACGAGGTCTCATTCGACGTTAAAAATCGTGATCTATTTGAAATTGATGGAAACAATACACCTTCCTATTTGAAGTTTTAGAGCTAGGGCGTTTTGAAAATCGCATCCCAGATTTTCCACCCCTTGCAGAACACTGACAGTGACGCCAAGCTTCGGGGCACAATTAGACTCCAAATTTCACCGTGATCGGATCAAGATATCCACTGCGAAGGCACCAACGTGAAAATCCTCTATACGTAAATATCTTACGCTTTAAGGATCGATTTTGCTCAAAATTGGAGGATAAAATAATATTCCAACTCCTATTGAACCATATAATATTTGCACATTTCAATGATACAATCATCATCGTTCATCACTACCACAGATCATAAATATAATGTAATGGGTACGAGGAAGTTACCTATGAGCCAAATCCACTTGTTTTGAGGCGTCTCTCTATTATGGAGTGAATAAGCGAAACGAAAACATCGACACCGTATAAATGCAGGAACAGCCTCGGAGAGCCCAGTAACTCAACACTAGCATATTAGTTCGGACTTTTTACCCACAATGAGGACCACAGTTTGGAGTTGCTGGCAGTCCCATAATGGCAGTTTATGGAGCATCAAAAGCTCTGAGTTCCTGAGGATCATCCAGTTGGACAAGAACACTCTCAGACTGATCCATACAGTTCATTCAAGGAAAGAGAGCAAGTAATTCTCATATAAATATCTCCGGATAGTTTTTAATTTCTGGAATCGAATGAAACCAAAAGGAGCATTATTTGTACCTACAAAGAATCAAGGGTTGAACGGAAAAACGAGAAGAAACACGACTGTTGATCACCTATTAAACCAAATCCCCAATCAACGATCAGCTCATCAAATGCAACTTTGTGCCGACGGCCTTATCTAGCGGACTAAACCGGTTCCCGTGAGATCACCGAAGCTCTCCAAGTGGTTAGTATTTGGATAGGTGACCGCCTGCGTGGCTGGGACCACACATCTCAGTATTTTCACGTCGGGCCGTCGGCGATCCCCTCTCCACTCAAGGAGGCGAGGCAATGGGCGCCAAAAGCGAAATCATCGGAACAAATTGTGATCCTCCCTCTTCGGAGGACAGCTGATGACGTCCGCGGAGCGGCGGAGGGACGAAAATCCAGCCTGAAATGGTTGTTTACTTTACTTTAACTTGTATATTAATTTTCCTTAGTTATTGTATTTCATTAATTTAATCACAGGTAGGTTACTACTAGGTACCATTGTGCACAAGAAATTACAGCGAACGTCGTGAGATAACGGTAGGTAACTGTGGAAGGTAATTCATTAATTAATCTATACAGAAAAAATAATAAACCTTTGTGTAATTTGCAGCGTTTCAGTAATTCGACGCTCAGGACTAACCGCTTTAAGTAATATAAATGTTATTGTTGCTAGATATACTGCCAATATTATTACAAAGGTAGGTACAATTGTTTGTACAATGAAAATAAACTTCGTCTTCTTCCCATTAAAAAGACTTTGTAGCGAATTTTTGAAGAAAATGAAGCTATTGCAAGGGCCTTAAAATTTAAGTAATGCAAACTTTTGAAAGTATTCTTCATGGAAATCCATTTCAGATCTATGTAAAACGATTCTTGAAATTTAACACTTTTATACTTTTATTTTTTGACACACGCAAATACATAGGTTTGTTTATTATCAATCGACAATGAATTTATATTTTTTGCCAGACACGGAATGAGAAACGAGAGGGGGGGTTATCTCGAGGTGTTACGTTCATTTCTTTCTTTTAGCTTTCTTTCTTCTTCATATTTTCTTTGCCTAATCCTCCCCATGGAGTCCTATAGCCGCTCCGTCTTCGAGGCCCAGCCCCCTTTACCTGTCTTCGGGGGCCTCTGAGTCGCAATGAGACAGTCCGAATGACGGAAAACTGGGTCTTTACCACGCCACCTGTGAGTGAGGCTTGGACCACTTTTCTGAGAGGATGTTGGTCAGCCTCTTCAAGAAAGACACGTATTCCTTGTGCAGTGCACCATCGCATGAGACAACGAGTGGGGTGAAGGGACCTCGTAGGTCTTCACAGGCTCTAGTACTTGGCATGCTTCGTATTGGCAGCTTGCTGGGAGATGGTGCACCAGTCCCGGTATACGTAAATCCTTTTATACTTTTATTGATTGATCTATACAGAAAAATAATAAACCGTTTAGTAATGGGGAATTATCGTGTATGAGAAAATCATATTTTTTCTG
>JAEMON010000010.1:24411478-24421894 GCA_030264115.1 Lygus lineolaris
ATTCGTGATCAGCTTAGAATTCCATGTGAAACTTCGAAGTGAGTACGCTGTAACCAGAGAAGATGATATGAAGCTCTCTTGAATATTAATAGAATAGATAGTTGGTCGAATTTTAGGGCCAACCCGTCTGAAAGGGGTTGTTTCATCTTTCCCCATTCGGCCCCGTGTTTATTCTGACACCCTCTCTCGCTCGTCTGATTATCGTGCACTTGATTTGATTTGCGGGACCGACTATTCAATATGCTGTCCACCCTCCCTGGCGGTCGGATTTCCCTATCTGTTGGGCCGCGTGCGGGTTATCTCCAACTTATTTATACAGACCTCAAGCCCTCACGTCGTTCCTTCCTGTCCCGTTATTGTTGCGACAAGGAAGATTTTTTTCCCTCTTTGATTTGTGAAAGGGTACCGAGAGCTTTGCGGGGTGCGATACCAAAAGAAAATGAACGATCACCATGTACATCCGTACTTGATTTACATGCGTCTGCACGAAATGCAACTTACTATCTATATTTTAAACTTTATGGTTAAACCTCTTTACTAAAACCATTTTGTACATAAATGTAGATGCCAGATTTCAAATCCATACATATACCGCGCCCTTTCTTGGAATAGACGAAAAATAATAATCATCTCTACGTCGTATCCAGGCTATTGGTGCCTATCCTCGTCCATCCGAGTACAAGCCTGCATTTGGAACCTTCTCAAACCAAGATCGAGGCAGCAGTTGGAACTTAGTTCAGACATTAGTAGAACTGAATCCTTGCCAACTGAGAGGGCAAGCAGCTTGAAATTCCTCATATCCCTAACTCAGAGATCCCTCTCTGGCATGAAAAATGCCAAATGACCAATCATCTGTGTATGACTGTTAACTAGAGTCATAACTCAACTCCTCGTTCAACTATACGGCGATTTAGGCAGCATGGAGTTTTGATTTGAACATTTCGAAGAATTACAACGATTAATGAACAATTTTCGTGAGATGTAAACTACAGAGTTGTACTTCCCTGGTTAGGATTTTATGAGAAAATCATAGAAAAATTGGTATAGCTTTACATACCTATTTGAAGTGATAGAAATCCCCTGATATATCATCAAGTTCCAAAGCATATTCATGTTAAAATTCTCTGGATGGCTGCATTCTGTTTGCATACAATACCATCTCATCGTGAGGTTGACGGAAACCTAAATAGCTGGTCAGGTTTCAGGGTTCTCGCCAGCTCCCGTCTGACATCCGATGCTTCCACCCCACAATATGGAAGCTATCTAATATTGAATATCTACCCTCTTTTCAGATGTTATGAAACACTCCCCCTCCATCCATCCCTAGTTAGTGTCATCAGCACTGAGGGGTGAGTACTTGAAAGGAGCCCGTGTTTCGAGTAATACTGTTAACTCGCCACAAAACGGCTCTGATTGCCCTTCCTGGATTCAATTAGAACTGCACCAGGATCCCCAGTTGATTCCACCGCGATTGAATGGCCCGCTAGATTGCGGCCTATCACGAATGACAGGATCTAATAACATTAATGTCGTGGATCATTGCAGAACTAACGCTGAAGGGGTCCAGCAGAAAGTGTGTGTTTACTGTTCACCAATCCGAGTTCACTCCAAGTATTTGTTATTTCTAGGTTGGTATCGCGATGTCGTCCTCAGTTTGAAATTAGTGGTCATAGACGGTAAAATAAATAAAAAGATAATAAATGTGATATGACCTATCCACATTAATATTGCTTCAGGTCTACGTAGTAGTCCTGATATAATCAAATTATTCAATATTTGAGAAGGCAATTTCATTGATGAGGGCGTCCATTATCAAGGTAGAAGGAGAATCTCTCGGTCTATGATAAAGAGCCACCCATGATGAAATTTTGTTAGGTAGGTGCTGTTATGTTTTGAAAAAATTTACTTACTCAGGTTGTCAATACCTTAAGAACGAGTACCTATATGGAAGAAATCAAGGTGGACCGCGAAGCAAAACTATTATAGCACTTGGAAATCAGATTACTATCAGGGATATTTGCTTCAGTGTTCAGAAAGAATGGTCCCAAAATCATGGTTGAGGTGGGTATATGGAATTCCTAGTTAACGTACCTACATTTTCTTATCTGTTTGGGCTTTCTCATTTAATGACAGTATAGGTCATATTATTGGCAACTAACGTGTGTCCTCAGGTCATCCCCGTTTCTTCAATCAGCTCTCTTGTGGCCTGGATCTGGTCTCAATGGCTGGTGAATGGCTCACAGCGACAGCCAACACCAACATGTTCACCTACGAGATCGCTCCGGTGTTCATCTTGATGGAGAGCGTCGTGCTATCGAAGATGCGGGAGATCATTGGTTGGAAAGGTGGCGACTCCATCCTTGCCCCTGGTGAGTCTTACAAGTCGTGAATTAGAATATTGGTAGGAAGTCTTATACAGAGCAGTCGTGTTCTATACTCGATGACAAGTATCACTGGAAGTCAAAGTAGTTTATCTACCCAATCATATGCTTCATGTAGGCCAGAAAGAAATGAATCGTCGTAATTGATTGCATGAGGCTGAAGGGTAATGGAACATACAAAACCTAAGTCCAAAACATTGGTGAGTGGGAAAAGGGATGATGCATTTTCTTTCTTCGAGGAATTAAATACAATTATTTAGTTCTTTGAGCATGCTAGAAAACCAAGACAGCCTTATTAGGTATGTATCCCAATATTAGCAGTGGAACATTTTATAGAACCCCTTTAGTATCGTATATGAGTTCGCCTGTCAAAACAGGCTTCCTGCTCAATAAAATAATGATTGGTGATTTGGTTAGATCTGTTGAGTAGATAAGCAGTGGATGATATTTTGGGAAGTCTATAAAAGTATGATGTGGTCAATTTCTGTTCACCTGTCGTCACACTGGGTCCAAACACGATGTTAGAGTTGTGATTCATCCAACCCCACCACCACCACTCACTCACTACTCACTCAATTTTCACGATTGGTATGGTTGTGAAACCGTGATTGTGAACACTAAAAATTCTGTGATTTCCTTTATTTTTACAGGCGGATCGGTATCGAATCTGTATGCCTTCTTGGCTGCAAGGCATCACATGTTCCCTAACTACAAAGAAAAGGGACAGTCATCAATTGGGGCGCAACTAGTCATGTTTACATCAGATCAGGTATTCACCAAGCTTAAGTGTGCTGCTAAAAGTTGCAGTTTAAATAATATTCAGTTTGGGAACAGGTGCAATTTGAATAATCCCAAGGTCGTTTAATAAGAGGTCTGTTCCACTAGTGGTGATGCAGATAATATTCGAATGTGTGATAATATTCGTGTTCTTCTCGAATATTATCTGTATGTTCCACCTGTGGGCAACTTACTCTACCGATGAGAGCTGTTCCAAAAACCAAGTCAAGTTGCACTCAACTTGAATATTCTCACTCTGGAAGAGGGGAGAGTTGAATACGAGGAATCCTTCTGATAACCCTGAGGTTTGTTCCAGCAAATATACAATCTAATAAACAATTAAATACAATTGAGTGTTGAGTCGAGTTCGGTCTTCGGTTTAAAAACATTTTTGATTTTCGAACTGAATATTTTAGTTGGAACAAACCTGAGGTAGCACTATAGCAGAGAAGGTTTCCCTTTATTTAACTCACACCCCTCTTCCTGAGACTCAGGTGTGTGAAAATTGAAGATGGGTGCAACTTGCCCTGGCAGTTGGAACAGGATCCCAGCTCATATCAATAGGTGATGTCACCCACAAACCAGTTGGAACAGGCAGAAAATATCCGAGTTGAACGGTTTCCGCAAGATTGTTCGCAGAATGTTCTGCGCAGCTAAAATATTCGAATCGCACCCCCATCGCCGCAAGTTGGAACAGACCTATTATAATACAAAAATATACTGCGTTCTTAACCACTCTTTACTAGGTATAGTACTCAATATTACCTCCATTGTTTTAGTGTCATTATTCCGTGAAGAGCTGTGCTGCCATTTGCGGTCTTGGTACTGACAATTGTGTGGAGGTGCCTTCTGATGAAAAGTAAGTGTATACTAAGTATAATAACCTACATCATAGTGATTTTCACTTTACTTTTTGCTATTATATTTTTGAATTATTAAACGAAATAATTGACGTCTATACCATTGTTATTAATAGGTACCTAACAATAATATCATCTTAAGACCATTATGTACTTGCACATATTTTTCAGACTTTTCCTTCAGATGTGAACTCACTTGAAAAAAGTCACCTTTTCACCTGTTCCGTTTGTACATTTTATCCGTGTTTGTGGTAGATACCTTCGAGTTCCTACAACTTTCGAAACTGTATTCACAAGATTTGTGTGGAACTATATTACTATTTATTACAAGGATAACTGAACAGATAACGATAAATTGTATGGACTATGGATCAATTTAACTGTTTGGTGATGTATAAAAATATTTCGAGCTTATCAACGACCCATTCGCGTGATGGGAAGGCTCTATACTATCACAAGCTATTACAGATACTGTCAGTTTTTTCGGCGGAATTCAATGAAGAATCGGATAGACTGGCGTTCAAGAGACCCCAGAGACTCGAAAATCCTCCCAAGAGACCCGATTTGAGGGAGGAAGGTGAAGATAAAACATGAAGTGGGGAAGAAAGTGTTAGTTATGATGGGGATTTAGGTTTATACGCACCCTCTTGACAGTTATGTCCCTCGGTAATACCCAATATCCTCCTCTTCCTCCTTTACCCAAATCCCTACTAATTACACTTCTAAAAAGGCTTCGTGTTGGGAATTTCTTTACCTATCAACCTTCATTTTCCAATCTGTAATGATGTTGAAAACTAATAAGAAACTGAACACTAATTCAAGAACTATCTCTCAACAATATCAATATCGATTCACCAAAACATACCACTACGTAAGCAATATCCAAACACCTGCGTTGACATTTCACCGCCTAATGGAATACTGGAAATATATCGAAAGAACGTTGGAGGGTCCCCTCTTACCCGAGAAAGTTCCAGTCATTCAGCATGAGTTGATGAGCAAATTTTTGAAGAATCAATTTGACTGATTCTGTGGGTGATTCGTAAAGGAAATTTCACGCTGATTCCGAATGTTGGCACCATATATTCCCATAAATAAGATGGTCATTGACACCAAAAACCTAAAAAAACACGTTTTTTGACCAATATTTTTCAAAATTTGGTCCCTTGGAGTACCCCAAAAATTCTGGCCCTCATCCTTTCTAATGCTATTATTTACATTAAGCAATTTTTTTGGATTTTTTAGATCGAATCGAGGATCAGATATCGTCAGGAGTGACACATATATGAATAAATACATATATAAATCATATACATATAAAAAAGTATCTAATTTCAGAAATCGTTTTAGAATGGATTTCCATGGAAAAAACTTTTAAAATTTTTGCATTATTACAATTTTGAAGACATTGCATTAGCTGAATCTTCTTCGAAAATTCGCTAAAAGGTCGGAAGAAAGGTAACCTAAAACCATGATTTTCAACATTTGAGGGTTTTAAATCTTTTTTTTTTTTGAAAATGCGTGCAGATTCGCAGATTCCCGTCTTCCGTGTAAGTACGAGCTGGTATCTGTCTGCGGTAAGTCGGAATAAAAATAACGAGTGTTTCATGTTCGGTAACAGCGGGCGGATGATCGTCTCCGAGCTGGAACGTCTCATCTTGGAACGGAAGTCGAAGGGGCAGATCCCGTTCTTCGTCAACTGCACTTCCGGAACGACCGTTCTTGGTGCCTTCGATCCAATCAACCAGATCGCCGACATTTGCCAGAAGTACAAAATGTGGCTTCACATCGACGTAAGAAACTATTATTATGTGTAATTATGTAACTAGTATTAATTTATGTAACTACCATAGTTACATCATTCAGTTTGATCTGGTTAGTTTGGTGAATCACAACTGGTTGAAGATTCAAATTAAGGCTTTCGTATACGGAAGGGTCCTGAAACTGGGGGATACGGAATAGGTACCTTAGGCATAGGGTATTATTCATGTTCTGAAATACCTAAACATGGGAAAAATCAATTCTATACACGATTGAACCTTCCAATCTTCTTCCAAATTACACTAGATCTGCTTACAGTGGAGAATAGATTTTTGTGCAGGTTCAGTACGAAATGAGCTTTTGTATTTATTAGCTTTATTTTTGTATTTTATTAGCTTTTCCGATTCTAGTTGAAAACTATAGCAAAAAAATTTCAAATTTGGCTATTTCCATGTTATTTCAGGGGTTTGAACTAAGTAGGTACATGATGCATTCAAAAAACGTTTCCCCAAATAATAGGTAGGTACTAGTGATATTTCAGGAAGGTTTACAACTACGGTATAGGTACACTCTATTTTTGTATATAATCTTCAATGAAATAATATACCTTTGCAACCGAGCTTGGATAACTATTGGGTATAATCTTGATTCGTATACTTAAGATCCTTATACGCTTATACTTAAGCTTTTAGCTTGAGCTTGAGCTTTCAAGGTAATTTATTTCAAATTTATAACAATCCAAATTTTTGTTTAAAGGCCGCATGGGGCGGTGGTCTCCTACTCTCCAAAAAGTACCGCCACCCACGGTTCTCAGGCGTCGAGAGGTAAGGATCCAGACCTGGACCTAAAAATTATTAATGATAATGAACCACATGATTGTTCCATTTGGAAAACCATTGCTCCAAGTGGTGAAAGTCATGTGGGTATATATGATCAACAAGAAGTCAAAGCGTAGGAAGATAGTGCCTAGTGCAAGTGTTGATTTTGGGGGATTAACATTTTTTGCCTTGCTACTCGTATTTTGGCTTGCCTTTTTGGTATAATATTCACATCCATTTAAATCGAGCAAGAAACACTTAACCTCCACACAAAATCTACTGTTGAAATTATAAATTATAATGTAAAATCATGAAATCAAATTCAATAAAATCCTGACGTACCATGAACAAAATTGATAAATTCAGTATATTATAGGTCCCATTTGGAGTCTAGTTGTGACTCGAAGCTATTTTCGATGTTGATTCTGTGTACTAGGTAGAGGGTTGAGAAGGCCCGGTATCAATCGGTCAGGCTTTGGATAACCATTGAAGCGAGAAGAGAACGTCGTTACGACCCCACTCTACTACGCTACAGCCCCTTCAAAATGTCACTGTAAAGTTCGAAGGGATCCCGTTTTTAAAAGCTTCAAGCCATTGCTGGTTTTAGGAATGTCATTAGCGGTGAAGGGCTGAGATGAATTGGGAGGCTATATAATTTATTACCAGAAGCGGTGGAATGAGGATCGACGTGGATTATTCACACCGAGTGCAAGATAGGAGGGTGCGAGATAGAACGCACAGCCAAAGGAGAAGTAGTAGAATTTTTTATAAAAACATCATCGGTAGGTACTTTTAAATTTAGTCAACATTTACCATTAATATTATTGTGCATTGTAATCAGTACAGAAATTCATTTTGTAACAAAAGAGTGCACTAGAATATAATGCAATGCAAGTGCCTTCATGTGCAATGACTTTCCGATTATCTCTCCTGCGTACGAATTTATTATTTGTCGAATCATAACTTCTAGAATCTGGAAGGAGTAGATTCGCTTTCGAAGTTACTCTTCCATCACCCTTCCAATACCTAGCAAAACTGGAAAACATTTGCAATAGTCACGCGAGAGGACGGATTCACAAGACATCGTTATGCGTTTATATCTGCATTTGAAGGTACTCCGTTGCGGTATCAATTTTATCTGTTTTCTCTCTTCGCTTCGTATGGCGATTCTGTCTTACTCTAGGTTCGATCCAATTTACTCTGGACAACAGAAAAATATTTTTTTCATCGATATAGAGAGTTCAAAAATCATCTGCCTATATAGTTTTGTGGGCTTATTTATATTCATAGCTTCATATGAGAATTTATAAAATCATTGCTACGTGCTCCATATACTTAAGAAGTGTGTCCAGGTTAATCCTACCAGCATAATGTCTGAAAAATTCGAATCGAATGAAAATCAAGTCGAGCTTTTCGAGAATCAGACTTGTGCGTTAGCCATGGTTTTCATTTGCAGTTAGTAGGAGACCTTTCAGTTATCCCCGCACAATCCCTGAAAATCTCATAAAAATGGGACTAATACCTATTTTTGCTGGGATAAGCCTATACGTATTTGGCGGTATTTATCTACTGAAAGTGGAGGGACCCTGCTGGTAGGGTTGTGTTTGTGTTCGAATGATTCTCTATAGCGTTCTCAGTTGAGTTGAACCGTTAAGTTCCAAACACGCTTGATCAATCAACAAACTTTTTCGTTTCCTCTGAACCCTGATAGGAGTGCAGCTAATGGAATGTTCTCGTCCAAACCCAGAGAAGCATGAGGGTGCCTGTGAGAATTCGCACTTGTTTTACTCCACGATTAAATAGGGGTGCCCTTATTTCTCTCTACCATTATTTTCTGCATCGCTTCAACAGATTTTTTGAAGTGAGAAGTACATTAAACAACACCTGACGAAGAGAAAAAGCATTTTGCTATTTTTCAGAGACCTTTCAAAATACTAATTGCCAATAGTAGGTACATTATGAAATGACTAAATCACATGAAAATTAAACTTAAGATCCAGTTGATCACCTTATGGTTGATCGAAAAAATGATGTCCGGGGGTGTATTTCCATTCTCTATGTGAGGTCGGTGCCGTATTCCAACACGTTTGTTCGAGGGGGATTACACTCTTATCTAGCACTAACTTCCTAGAATAACTCTCTGACGATACAACCCTTAAACTTCTATACAACGCCACTTGATTAACCATTCTCCTTCTCCTACTTGTACTCACTGTATTCCGATTAGCTCTGGTGTTAATTTCAGGCAACTTTGATCATCAACATGAGACCAGGGCTCAATTACTACAAATTAATGTTAATGATATCAAACATTCACATGATTGTTTTAAGGGGCTGTCTTCATGCTGTGCCTTTTTGTAAGTGGCTAAACTCTTTATAAGCGATGCATGTAGGATAGTTCTATACAACGGTGTTGGGCTCTCCCTTCAGGGAATACCAACTAAAATTCCTCTCCTGTTTCTTTATTTAGGGCTCATCGCTGAACCACTTGTTCAGTATCACTTGGCCGCTCTTATTTAGACTGTTTTTTTTTAGACATCTTGGTCTTCACCATCTTCCCATCTACCATCCAGGTTCTTTACCTTAAGGACTCCATTGTGACGTTTGTTGCCACTGCGTCCCAGCTTTGCTCGTTGTGGATTATCTTTCCCACTATGGTTTGTGGGTTCGAACTCCCGACAGCCTCCTCCAAGTTGCGGGCATACAAAGAAGGTCATCATCCTCTTCCTCCCCGCAGTACCTACACACAGCATCCTTTACTACATAGAATACTTTACCTGTCTTTGCTAGAAAAGAACAGAAGTATCCGTGCCCCGATAAATACTGTTATAGGTAGTATTCCAACCTGTTCCGTATGGATGCATCGGAAAAGAAATGAATTGGGGAACTCAGAACGATTTATCATTAGTCCTTGAGCATACTGTAGGTCTACAGTGGGTATTTTCGAACATACTTGCATGTTAGTGGAGTGTAACATAGGGAACTATGCCTGGACACAGCTATGCATCCCTGTTTAGGGGGCGTTGTAATTCAATAATCCTCTCATTGCCTGCTGAGCTCACAGATCAGATAATTTTCGTTACCACAGATGTACCGTGATCTACGCAGAAGCCTTATTCATACGATAAAAATAATAAACCGTTGTGTGATAATATGCAGCGTTTTCGCCTTTTGAATGTTTTTACATTATTCTAAAGAAAAAATTAGAGCTCGACCACTTGTAAGTGTTGATTTCTCTCTAGCTCGTATCACAATAAATTACAACACCCACCATTGTGTTATAGCCCCCAAAGAGTCGCTTTTAAAAGTCCCACGTCCGTTTTCAATTAAGCTAAAGTTTTTTCTTTACGGCCTACGAAAACTCCATCAATCTTACCGAGACTGCATTGTAATCCTTCGCCGTCCACGTCAAAAAGGGGGAAGAGAAAAGAGCCCCTCACATTGGCTTAGCCTCAATTATAAATTTGCGGTAGGCGGCTCACCGTTTGTGGAGGTGAATCGTTCGACTAAAGGGGAAGGCTTGGGTGTATAATTAATAGCAATTCACTCTGCATCTGAGCCCTAAGTCCCCCTGTTTAAAATCACCCTCCTGGCGGGGACATTAGAATTCAATTAAGCAGATTTGTGGAAGGCGGTCTAACACTCCGGGACCCCTCTCATGTTTGGCCTTTCCCCCACCGTTTGATGGAGGGCCCATAACCTCGGGGCTGAAGGCAGTTAGGATGTGGAGTCACTTGACTCGTACATCACTGAGGTGTGCAGTCGACAGGAGGGTGTAGTGAACGTCATCAAATTTGAGCAAGCTATGCGCGCAGTGGC
>JAEMON010000010.1:24465413-24477518 GCA_030264115.1 Lygus lineolaris
CAACTTGGCAGACGTTTTTTTGTAACCGCGCGGTTTCCTGTTCTGTGTTTTAGGGTTGTGTTAATAGTGCTTTAGACTCGATTAATTTATCAAGAAATTAGGTATCTACTCAGGAAACAAAAAAAATAAACAGACAATAAAAATATCACTGGAGGCTTGAGAAGGAGTATTATTAATCAGTTTTAATTTTTTTTTAACCTGATTATTTGGTTTGGCGCTAATGCGCCCAGCGCCCATTCTATTGGCTCTCATCTGAATCTCATAGTGCTTCTAACGCCCGCAAGGTTCGTAGCAAACGCTATCCAGTTGTAGATCTATAACCTAACCTGACGTTACGTTACCTTCCCTTTCGTGTAAAATGTGTAAATAGTTTTTATTATAGATGTAAATTTATCCAAAGTTGACCAACGGATACTAATTTTAATTTTCATTACTGATTGAAACTAAAACTATTGATCTCGGACAATCGTTGAAATGGTAAGTGCATAATTTATATTCGCATAATACGTTGATATAAACCGCAACAAAACAAGGGTGAGCCCTGGCTGGATTCTAATTTTGGATCGGCCTCATTCAGGATTTTGTTACATCTTTCCGGTGATATGCAAAAATAGGGATTTGCAATCCACTGGAATAATTATATTGAAAGCCGAAAATGTTTTGCCCTCCCGATTTTTCGTAGAATCTCACCTTGAATGCAAGATGTACTGATGCAGTTTACCTATGCATAAATGGAAGGCAGGAAGGTTGTCGCTATCTATGTGCAACTTTAATCAGGTCCAGGCCCTTTGGTTCAAGTATGAACAATATGAAATACGCTCAGATCCCTTCAGATATTGGCATCCAGCATGAAGCATGAGTAATCGCAAGATCGGCATTCAGAAGGGCCGTCAAATTGTCAACCTACGTAGGTACCTACCTAGTTTTGCTTCACCACTCCTGTTTGGATCGAAATGAGTCCCGGCCTGCCCATTGGCTGTAATTTAAATTGAAAAAATGCACATACCTACCTGTCCATGTAGGTATGCCGCATTATCTAAAGCTGTGGTTCTTAACCTGGGGGGCGAGAGACTCTCTGAAAATAGTAGATAATAATAACAAAGGATCAGAAGATACCTGATATATTCTGGTGCATGTCGCAGTAACAATTTTCCTTGTAGCTGCCTGTATCACGAAGGTTAACATTTTTTTAAAATCGAGTTTCCAAGTCTCGAAAATTGAGTGTTTTCACTTTCGTGTTACTGACTTCTGTTGAAGGCTTAATTGCAACATGAATCAGAATCTCTGACCCTTTGATTCGTTATTTTGTTGAAGATCCAACTTCAAAATTTGCACATTATAGGTAGGTACCATAACATTCACAGGGGGTCGTCTAGGCCCTATACCTATAGGTTGAGAACCACTGATCTAAAGTCTATAATAGTCTACTAGGTACAATACCTATAATCTTATTATCAATCTGTAGATTGTCTTCGCCGTACATTCAGCGGATGGCTCTCTCTCTCGAATAACAAATTTGCATCGGTGCTGTTGCCTGCGCACGTAGGTAGATAGGTACCTAGGTACTATCAAGCTTCTGGCGTTTTGTTTAAAAAATGGAATGAAGTTCAGAAAGAAATTTAAGAAACCATTTTTGTAATCAGTGTTTCACTGGTGTAGGAACGTAGAGAGACTTACATGAAAACAATGAACACTGTTGGCACGGAGTTTCACATGTAATTATAATCACAACAAAGACACATTGTTTAGCTTTTTGTGTTAGCTAAGACTAACAAATAAATATACGCCAGTTACGTAGGTATCCTATAACTCAAAAATCAATTTTATGGGGACCAAAAAAATTTATAAAAAAAGAGAAAACCTCAGCTTACTTGGAATCGTGATTGTGGATTAAAATAAGGATTTCCTTCAGTCCTTTCCTTCGAGTGGTTTTAAAAATGAAAATGAAATTTTACCGCTGACACGGAAACAAATCATGGTATGGATATGTCTTTTGGGTTCTCAATTCGTATTTTCAAACGAATGTGCACCATACACAACATTTCAGTATCATCATTCATTAGCACAGATTAGATACATAAATAAACATTTAATCAATAGTTATTGTCCTAGATAGTAATGGGTTCTGAAATATGAAAAATATTCCGTGTCTCCAGTTTAATTATATGACGGCTAAACACTCCATCAATGCACGTATTATTCCTTGTGGTAGAAATGGTGGGATCGTTGTTCAGTGTCAAACCAAATTCTTCCTGCATGAAATTACGAAATTCTATCCCTTGTTCTCCTCTGAAATCAATATTGGAATCACCGCCAAGAATGATTGGAATCTCGTGCGGCTCAAGTTCATCCGTGTATTTGAAAAGCCCCTTCAATTTGGGACTATATGCGAGAAATGGGAAATCAGCTTTAGAAGTCGCACAGCTGATTCGAGCCTACGCATCATCAAGTACAAGTCCTAAGGAGGCTACATACCAAATTATAGTTTTATAGAGTAAATAGCTTAGAAATTAGCTTTAGAAGCCACTCAGCTGATTCGGGCCCTACGCATCAGCATGTTAGTACAAGTCCTAAGGAGGCTACACACCAAATTGTAGCTTCATAGACTGAATAGCTTAGAAATCAGCTTCATGAGCCGCTCAGCTGATTCGGGCCCGATGCATCATGAAGTACAAGTCCTAAGGAGGCTACATACTAAATTACAGCTTCATAGTATATATAGCGTAGAAATTAGCTTTAGGAGCCACCCATCCGATGTCAAGTACATAGTACCTACTACTTACTAGTACCTACTACTTCGGTTCAGGTGCTGATGTCCTTGCTAGTTTACAGCTCGAATTAAATTACAGCTTCATGGTGCAAGTGATTTCAGCGTTGCTATACGTTATAAATCCACTCGACGTTTTCTGTTTAATCAACTACTTTTCACTGGAAAATAATTTAAAAAATCCAAGTAACTAGGGAAAAACAATTCTGTCGGTTTCCCCCCCACAAAAATCGATAACCACTCGTTGGAGAGCTCTCAATTTATCTGACATCTCTCGCTGCCAATTTCTCCCAGTTTTTCTTTTGTAATTTGAACGTTACATTTTTTGGGTTGAAATAAATCTTACGAAATTTACATATTGACCCAACCAAAAGTCACTTTATTCAAAACTTATAACTGACGATATGTTTTTACAATTAAATTTTGAAACCAGCAAGTAATACTTATTACTGGAACTGGTTGCTTGTTTCAAAATTTAATTTAAAAAAAAATAATATTTTTATGCGGGTGACATTCTTCCTGATAGATCTACGCAGTAGTTCTTACTTTTCAACGATTTTCAGTACCCTAATGATAATGGGTGAAGTATTTTTTTACGTAAACTTGATATTTTGTTGAAGAATAATGTTCCAATCTGCCATCCCACTGCAGTTGCACTGAAACGTTGATAATGTCCAATGTATGAGGAGGTGCTTACGCATTATTTAAGGTCATTCCCCCCGAAGCGGTTTATTTAGTCCGGTCAGTTCTAAATTGTACTTCCTTGTTACAGGCGCTTCTCGGCTACCAAGTGGTCATTAGCCTCATTATGGCCAGCGTCATACAGAAAATTGGGAAACACTACTCCTTTGCAAAATGGATGATTTGCAACACAGGGTAAAATAATAAAAAGTATCTTTTCTGTGTTCAATGTTCAAAAGACCGCAGTAACAACCCGGAATCCCCTAATCCTTCAAGAGTAGCGTATTTGCATATCTCTTATTGAACAACGAGCAGTTTCACTGTAAATTTATTTTACTCCATTCAGAGAAAATATGATCCATGTTGATAATGTTGCACTGGTTTACAATAAAGACAGATCGTTCATCTCTCTAGTCAGAAAACGGCAAGGCACACTGAAAAAATGTACACACTGAAAGAAAAGTCTTGTCAAATCAAAGCTCTTCTCTCTCCTGTGCTGATAGTTCAGGAGAGACGAACTTTATATTAATACCTATTATTTACAACCTAGCGTGATTATATTTGTTGCTGGGTATGTAAGTGTCAAAATTCGAAGGTAACGCCTTTCGCAACCTTACAACAAATTGAATTGTCAACTTGAATTATTGATCGCTTATCTCTGCTGTACAAGATAAGTCATTTGTTGGTGTTAGTAGATAGCAGGTCCTGAAGTTGAAGGTAACGTTTCGCAATTGTGTTACAACTCAAAAGCTCAACATATATTTTATTCATAATGAATTATTATCATCACTTGTAGGTAATAATAAATTGACTGATCAGGTTGTTAAATTAAAAAAAAATGAGATGAATAATGCTCGCCTGTCCTTGTCGATATATTTATAGGAATGATCTGAGATCACCTTGATCGAGCCTTGTCACCCTAGCAATGTATAATTCATATTCGCCTGCCTACCTACCTACGTATGAGTATAAAAATATAGCCAGCTCCCCCCCCTCCCCATCACAAGTTGGTTGTTTTAAAGTATACCTGCCATAGGTATTTAGTTAGATACTTATCTATGTGTAGTAAAATCGTAAATTAGTATGTCTTCTCATTGATCAGAATCATGAAAATTTGTATTTATTTCCCGTTTTATGCTAAGTACCTACCTACTTGTCGACGATTGAAACAATCATTACAATTTTTTTCTTTCCATCTGTCGGACTCTTTCCATCTGTTGTTGGACTCAGGGGCCATACAAAAATCGACATGAGGTAGTAACCTCTTTGGATTAGTTCTACCCAGATTGTAGGCAATTTGGGATTTTTTACATTAATTTGGCATGCAATTTCAAGATTCTGGGGTGGAATGTGGGGTAAATACGAGTTTTTAATACGGTGTATGGAAAGAACGGAATATCTCTGATTTACAACTTGAATGGCAGTTCAAGATTCGTGCCTGAAGCGATATGTTGGCTAACTTTGTGTATTCTTCGTTACTTTAATGGAAATTTAATTGAATATTTTCGGATTGACCGAGTCGATGAAAACCACCCAACTTCTGCTTTAGATTACAAAACGAATGACACACTTAACGCACGTATCGCATGGTCAAAGTCGAGATTCTTAATCGTGTTACATTTCAATTGCTAAACATGAGACCAGTGACGTGAATAATAACTCGATTGAAAAACTTCAGTTTCAGGGTAACTTGGTACCAACCTATAGTACCCACAGGAGAGACGATCATTAATTTGATGAAATTCCTAACCATAATGATCAATCCAACCACCATTCCTGACCAATAATTTTTTGGGACTATGCTCTCTGGTGCTTCGGGATACAAAATTGTTGGGGACCAGTGACTCAGCCACGGATATTTAACGAATGGGATTGCTTTACAAATCTACCTGACATAAATACACCCCGCATTGGTATTGAACGTTGGTGTCTACCTGTATATTTCTTACTTTTTTCAATTTGTTAACAGTGGTGTTCTTTATACAGGTTGGTTCGTTACCTGTACCCGACAGACTCAGAGCTGAGGCAGTTGGCGGGGGTCCCGAAAGAGATCAATAAAAAGAAAAAGGACAAACGGCACCACGAAAATGGTCACATTTCATCCTCCCAAGTTTTTCACGTGCCTCGAAACCTCAACCTTGAAGTAAGTAAAGTTACGGATTGATGTGATTCCATTGGTTGCTTAGAGCCAGTCCTAATTTCCAAGGTCAGCGTCCCAGGACGCTGGCGTTCTACTGGCAGTAAAGGGAAAGATGTGGAGGAGGAAGCACAAAGCAGCGGGAAGCACTCTCATTGGCTCTCTCTCTCAGTCCTCTTCATCCATCGGCGTTTGTGGCCCTGGACGTAGGCGCTGAGACGTTAGTGTGATATGGGCTTATTAGTTGCTCCTTCTAATTAATGCACACCCATGAAAAGTACATACCAACCTATATTCAGGATATTGTTTAATATTCAAACTGTTGAATAAATCTTGTAATGCTCTACTGTATGACGATGCCCTACAACATTGCACTAATCCCAGACACGCCCAATGCCCTCTACCAGAAGATGGTATACCGCCGAGAGAGGAGGTACCTAAATATTCGGAGCCTTGGGATCAATATGACCCAAAAGTACAAATCGTGGTGTACATCAGTGGGACTAGCTGGCGAGGCACGAGAGCTTTCAATTGGAAGACCAGAGCATTGATTTGGTTGACTCTTGACAACAGTTTTCTCGGAATCTCTCTATCATATAAACGTCAGCTGCGAGGGGCAAGAAGTCGAGATTTGTTCGCGCAGGTATAAATTCAATCAGGTCCATGCTCTTCTCGGCTGCTAACGTCCTGACTGAGGTCAAGTTCAGTTTTTGGGGATCTGATGACGAAACTCTGCATATGAGGGGAGAGAAAAAGACGTATTGTTTGTCTAGGATTTAGGTAACACCACCAAAATCTGCTGTTACTTCACCTTGTAGTTAGGTCTATCTATACATCTATAGCATTTGTATGATTTTGTTGAGGATGGAGGCCGGAATAATGAACGAATCGTATAAACAAACGTAGAAAACATAGTTGAAACGAAAAGTCAGAAAACAGGACTGACTCGTCTTACGCGAAACCGGAAATACCATTGGCGGAAGGTTGAGATGGTGGATGAGTTGAGAAAGGGACCACAGGTTGGGCAACATGACGGAGTTGAAAAAATATAGGCTCCCGCAGAAGTCAATTTTTTTGATTTTTTTTTTTAAATTTTGTGGACAGTTAAGAAATGGCTTTAAACTAGGTTCGATTCACAGCTACTAGAAGCCAGCTGCAACAGTCATACCTTTTCTCGGAACTACTGTAGTATAATAATGAATTTAGGTCTCCAGCCGTCATAATAATTATTTTTTTCTCTTCATTCCAGTTGGAGAACGCTAAGGTTGGGATTCTGGACGTGATTCACTTGCGTTTCTTTCAAGACTATCAAATGCTTCTGGATTTCGCGTTGTACTCCTTGATTGTATACATATTGACAGAGGTAGGTAATATATTTTCAACAATTGACTCGTATTCGTAACGTTTTTGTTTGAGCCAAACAATACATTCATGTTCACTCGGAAATGGGGGTTGGATCACCCTTCATACGTAGATTGAGTCGGAAAATGTACTCGTACGCGTTTCAGACCCATAGGGGTCATTTGAGCTTCGTGATTTGCTTATTATGCTAGTGGAAATCAGGAATTATGGGCATTTTATGGCAAAGCTTCCTTTAAAGATTCATCTCGATGTTCATGGTATTTGTTCTAGATTTTTTCATACTTCATGCCGCTGAAGGATGAGATAAACCTGAGCATGGTATGGTGCTTGCTTGTCATCCTATTTTCCACGTATCCTTTAATGAGTCAATCACATTTGGATGTAATTCCCCCTCTTGTACTAAAGAAAACAGAAGGTATGTAATGCGAAAATATCTTGGAACCACTCAAACGAAAAATCAGATTTTCTTGTTAGAAATGATTACTGGACAAAGGCGCTAAGCACATATGAACTAGATTTGGATGTTTATGAGCTATTGGGTCGTCCCCAAAATGAGAAATAGGAAGTGTACTACAGTACTCAGAGCATGTCAATCCGTGATGTTTGGGAGAGTCTGTTACAAGCTTTTGGGGTCACGAGCTCTGTGTTCCAAGAAGCACGAATGCTCCCTCAGGGCTGCCCTTGAGAGCTCATAATTTTGTTGGGGGGCTCAGCGAGAGCTTGGAAACTCGCGCATGTGCATTTTGAAAATTACCCGTGTCCACCGGGATCCTACATTCTTCGTAACCTCCCTAATTGCTTTTTTTCTGTAATTTTATCATGTTGCAAAGAATTGAAAAAGACATACATACTTGTCATCAACTATACTTCTGATTATGGATCAATGAATTGAACTCAGAAATTGAAATAGTTTTTGAAATGTTTATTGGAAAATGTCAATGATCAGGGCCTTAAGAACATAGAGATGGGAAGCAATAATCAGGGGGACTTCTCAGGGGGGGCACTGGGGCATGAGCTAAGGAAGTCCATGATATAAATATCCTCAAAGGTGTGGCCGTGGATAATGGCGTGGATCACGCTTCTCCATGGAAGTAAGACTCTCCTCTCTGCGATCATGTTGGCGGATTTGAGAACCCACTTCACTGAGGGATTTCTTTGAGGCAGGATGGCAATTTGCAGAGAAATCAAGGCGTTGCCCAACCTGGGTATTTTGGGGCTAACTAGGCTATTATACCATACTGACAGGCTGAGGAGTGGAGGTCGAGTGGGGCAGAGCCCCTCAGTGAGCCATGGAAGAAGCTTCTGGTGGGAGATGCAAGGTACCTCCGATTTTCAGAATATTCACATGCTTTTTGTCAGTTGGAGTTGGCAGGAATGTTGGTTACATGGAAGAAGGAGAAGGAAGGTCCATGCTTTGTTACACTTGTGTTTTAGGTTAGTTCATTTCTTCGATTGTGTATATTTAAACCTTCAAACCTAGGTAAACTATGTTATTCAAATACCTACCTAATATTCCCTTGGAATTTCATCTAATTGCATTTTAATCTAACCAAGTCGGTAGGAGTTGAAAGTCGGGAGTTGTTGGCATGTTTGCAAGTTGTATAATTGAATTTCGGCAGTTTTTGGCATTCTTCTTATTATGTAAGTCCTAACATTATTTTATTCATTTCTCATCATTGTTTTCTGCAGTCCGTCTTCAAACACTGTTGTAGCCCTGCAATCCATGCTTGCTACAGCTCGTTCTTATGAAGGGAGGGTTTTCATTAAAAACTTGAGCGGGATATTCCACAAATAACCATAACTGAAGTTGAAAATCGATCGACTCATAGATTCAACGTGAACATTTATAAACAACATAAAAGGATCACAGGTTGTCCTTGTTGTTAGCGCCTTGTTTGGTTTTCCGTGTTTATTGTTGGGTGGTGATCAGGGGGATGGTTGATTTAGAGTAATTGAAAGAAAGGATCAAATCTCAATAATCTAATAAAAAAAAGCACTCACATAAAACTATAGAATTGGCTTTGTTAGGTCATTCAAACATAGCTGTATGTTGTAGAGTTAGATTTTGCTCACCACTTGGGGAAAAAAACGCAATGAACAAGTTGATAGACACCACTATACCCTCTCAGAAGTCATAGACTGCATCAAGTTCTGTGTTCTGTATGGACACGATGAGAGAGTAAGTTCTGTGAACAGAGGAATTTTCTTGGGTTTGGTGGCAAAATCAGCCAAAACTCATGACATTCTGATATCTCACAAAGAGAAAGCTACTATTTTTGAAGGGGCCTCTAAAACTATTCAGAATGAGTTATTGACTGTATTTTTTATGTGTGCCAAAAAGCTACCCCTTTGAAAGAAGAGATTTGGACCTTTTGCTAGGTCCAAATGTCTATCCATTGAGGCAGATGAAACAACAACTGATTGTGCTTGTAAAATACTATTCACAATAATTTATCGGTATTTCATTTGTAATCAAGTTGAGGAACGATTTTTTGCTCTTTTCAACCCCATCACTTGCGATTTTTAAACGTTGTTCTCAATTATCATAGGTAAAAGAACTGAAAGATGTCCTAGAACTGCTTTTCAAATCCCTTCAAAATCACTTTGTTCACCTTTTGGTCCAATTGAGCTGCACTTTCTTCCTATTCTTTGGTTCTATATATATTTTTTTAAAATAAATAAAGACCCAAAATATGGATACTTATCTTTTTTAGGTAGGTACCAACCTACCAAACACCCCCCTCCTTCCTACCTAACGTCTCAAAGTCATCCCCCCCTACTTATCTCAGGAAAATATATATTATGCCTCAGTCCTAATGCAGACCACCAGCCGCCACTGGCAATAATTAAATTAGGGGTAGCCTGTGAAGGCTGCCAGTCTTTCTAATTGTAGGGTTACTAACATGTTGTGTATCAAAAACATGTAATATATTATGATGTTTTATTTGGTCAATTTTTCATTATCATCTCAGTTGAAGTTATCTTACTCACGTTCGAAGCCACCGACGGTCCATGGTTTGTTGTGGATTTTTGAGACGTTGTTAACTTCAGCTGAAACTTGAGGATTTCATTTTGTCTACGGCTTCCCGAAGATATTTAACTGCCAAGTCCAGTTCTTCCACCGTCGTCTCCCGTCCTACAGACAGCCTCATCGTTCCGATCGCCTGTTCTTCAGGAAGGAGAGTCTGGAGCATAGCGGATGCTGAGTTGCAGTTGGCTGAAGTGTGACAAGCCGCCCCAGTACTGGCTTCAAGGTCTGGGCAGTTGGCCAGGATTCGATTCCCAGAAAGGCCAGGAAATGAAACGCTGAGCGTGTTCGGTAGTTGATGGTGTTCTCGGGTTTCTGGAAAGTTTATGACGCAAGTGCCTTTTGGGAATTCCTTCAGGAGAGCCTCTCTCAAGTGGTCCTTCATCCTCCTAAGATGCGCATTGTACTCAGCTAGGTTTTCTGTCACCAATTTCGCTGCTTCTCCTAGACCTGAAAGCCCACATTTTCTTCTTCAAAAATTCCTACATTACTCGAACGTTTCTCGTTTGTTGCCAACATTTTAAGCCATTGCTTCTTTCATATTTATGCTCCAAACAATTTACTCTTAGATTTACCCTTGATTTATTGAGGTTATACCAAACCAAAATGCATGCATATAAATCTAGCCCCTATCTCTATAAAGTATTCAGACAGAAAACGTCTAAATATTTCATCAAACGAGAACAATAAACAGGGATTTGAACATTGATTTCAACAATTTCATTTGAACATTGATTTCAACAACAAACAGAACAAAGAGAACAGTAAACAGTGACTTGAACATTGATTTCTATTGTTGCCTATCTCCGCTGAGTTTCATTGGGATAATATTTACTCAATCGGCTTTCATTATAATTGTTTTGTGTTGTTCCACGATAATATTGATCTTCGGGCTTGAAGAACTGAACCTTTTTTTTTTTTTTGAATTTATTGCTTGACACTGGAATTTATAACTATTCTAGTACATTTGAATATCTTAAACCTTCCGGTGGTCGCGCGGCAACACTGAGTGCAGCCACGTTAATGTTTGTTTGAAAAGTAGTACCTAGTAGAGTTTTTTTAATCGGCTAGGGACATTCAGTACCTGCAGTTGGCTATCACAATCTACGCGTCAGATGTTGTTTTCCATCCTTGCAGTAGTCCCCAGTCAAGGTTGAACTAGTCAGTCTACTTTGGCAGCATTCCGTTCTGCCCGCCACCACTCGTTAGTAATTTTATTTTAGAACATTGGTGAGTGTTGTTGTTTTACGAGAGGCTTTGGCTCTGTATAAGGTTTTCGAACAATGTTTTCAACATGAGTAGAAATAAATAGGTAGGTAGATCAACTGTTTTTCAAGCAATCATCAAACTTTAGCAGTGCGCATTTTGAGAACCTACCTAATGTTTTGGCTGACAGATTGACTGTATTGAAATAATTCATTACCATCGAAAAATAAACATAATTTTGTTTTCCTCACTTACGTTTGATATTTTTAGAGTTTATTCAGGAACAATTCCTAGTTTAACATTGGGAATAAATGATATTGATAGGCTGTAATATGCTCAAGATCCAAATATATAACTCAGTTCGATAAAGAGGGTTGCGCCTGATGATTTTACCTGCTTTAACTAGGAAACAGAGTCGCTGCATGAGTGGGAAAGCCAATTTTCTGGAGGCAGCACTAAGTGCTGCCTGCGCCCGCTCATGTGAGTTTCAAAGGCGCGCCCACCGGAAGGTTAATTATAGGATTACCCTGGGAAGATCTGCTAATACCTAAATTTGTACCACCGCTTGCGTATGATATTTATATTTCTATTTTTTTTCTTGACTTGAGATTTGGAGGTTATAATGTTTGTGTCAACTGTCAACGAAGATGGGAATGGGGCAAACTGAAAAACTTCACCTTCTTTGCCGAGATTTCGATATATTATACCTACTATCTTCTTCAAGTCTCAGTTCTCCTTGTAATTTCAGTTTTTCCTGTTAGATTGTTAGTTATTCCAGCTCATATTGATATTTTCATTTTTGGACAGTTGTCTGGTGGGGCTTTGCACTTATTTTAATTCTTGCTTACCTGGTTCAATTCATGGTTGTGACGGAGGTATAATGCTTACAGTGTAACCTATCCTTCGAGCCCCGAAGAAGATATT
>JAEMON010000010.1:24477788-24491588 GCA_030264115.1 Lygus lineolaris
CACGAAAACTGTGACACGAGAATTTTATATATTAGATAGAAAGCTCGACAAAGAAGGTGAAGTTTTTCAGTTTTTCCCATTCCCGATCTTCGTTGAAATAATTAAATTTTAGTTCATGAAATCAAATTCTTACCTACCTATAAAGCTTTTCTTTGTTTTCACGGATTTTGATAGAGAAATCTCACAATAAATTCACCACATTCTTGTCATCGTCAAGTTGAATAATTTCAACTTCAATGCTCATCGCTATCTATGTATGAAAAATACTTTACGGGCTACATAAGCCACAGTATTTCGTATCACGGTGAAAGGGCTCATGCAGAGCGGTTTTATGCTCCGTGAAATAAAATAGCTCCATTTTCAACCGCCCATAACTGTCCACAATACAAGAGTAACATTCTGTCGATATTCCTTCGAAACTACTTGATAAGTGAAAAAAGAATGTTTTATCATTCACTAATGATTGACACGACTTTTCGCCAAATTTTCCGAGCGACACGACATGGTTTTAATGTCGTCATTTTTTATAATTAATAACCGCCTTCAGTTAATGATAATGACGTCAGTTCTAATCACATCTTATTGAATGACGTGGCTGTGACGTTGATGTTTGTAGATGTTGCTCGGTAAATCCCATAACGTGCAAATTGTTGAAGCAAGTCTTTTCTTTTACAATGAAGACAGTTGCGGTGATACATCAATCATTAGTGAATGCTCTGACTGCAAGCTTCTCGCTTGCCGAATGGTTTTTATTTGTATTTTATCGCTTTCATACCGTCTCAGATCACAGGCTCAAATAAGATTGTTAGGGTAGATACGCATACGTCAACAACCCACCACCGGTTGATGAATGAGCTATGTATTATAATTTATTCGAATTGACTATTTCCTTCGTAGTCCCAGACTTAATTTACGATAAGTGGTAACGTAAATTAATTAATTTATTTACTTTCCTTGCCTTTTATCGCATGCCTGTATCTACATTAAGTTAACAACTTACCAGCTATGCAAACAGTATTTTCAGTTCCTGGCCTCCTCCGCTTTTCTTGGCCCCCTCCTCTAATGAGAGGATGGAGCGGCAATCCTTCCTTCACATAAAGTGCACCAATCCTAGGTCCATAAAACTTGTGTCCGACGATTGTCAAATAGTCGACTGGGGTTTCTACCATAGAAACTGGAATCTTGCCCAAAGCCTGAGCTGCGTCTATGTGAAGGTGAATTCGTCCCAACCCTCTGTCTGTTCTTTCCTGATTTTTCTTCTTCAAAACATTGCACAAATTATTTAAATCCAGCAAAGAACCAGTTTCGTTGTTTGCCATCATTAGTGTTACCAACACTGTATCTTCTTCCACAGAACTCCCTACTAATTCTGGATCAACTGATCCATCTGAAATTGTCGGTAGAAACGTCACTCGTATTTCATTTTCCTCCAATAAAAATTCTAGAAGCTTCAACGTTGCATCATGTTCGATCTTAGTGCTGATTACGTGGGGTTTTCTTCCTGCATGTTTCCCTTCTCGGATCACCGTTGTTATCGCGGTATTGTTGGCTTCAGTTCCTCCTGACATGAAAATGATTTCTGATGCCAAAGCGCCAATCATGTTTGCCACTGATTCCCTTGATTTTTCCACGACTTCTTTCGCTATTTTTCCTCTCTTATAACTTGAGCTTGGATTACCCCATTGGCTCAATGCCGTTATCATGGATTGCTGCACTGCCGGATCGTAAGGAGTGGTTGCATTGTAGTCCAAGTACACCGTCTTCTTTTCTTCTGCCATTGTCCACCAGTTTAGTTCATTCGAAATTCCTCTTGATATTCTCTACCCAGGTAAGTAGGCATCTACTTCGCCACGCTTAAACGGGTTTACTGACGTTAGTCATAACCTATGTATCTACCGCTATAATTCGAACAATGGTGAGACATCCGGCTATAAATTCCATCAGTGATTCGCGAACTATTAACTGCCACCGGTTGTTACCACTTTATCCACTCTTGCTATCGTCCTTCTCCTTTCTGGAAGTTTAGTTTACAGCTGATTCAACAAACCCTTCCCTTTTGTACACTCAGTAAAAAGCTCCGCGAACGTTAGCGTGTATGAATGACCTTTCCTAAAGGAACCTTCCCTGTTCGTTCCCCTCTTTTGAGCCAGATGTTTCTGTGTCAAGGTCACCGTCGACCAAAATAGGTCCTCAAGAAGCTGTTATTGATTTAATTGCTCTGGGTTTGACTTTCGGTTGAGTTGAATTTGAACGCTCTTATCTTATTCGAGACTAAATATTGACATTATTTCATCTAAAAACTAGAAAAACATTTTTTATGTATTTTTGGTCAGCTCCTATCATTTATCTTATTATTCTTTTGGATCATGGCTCTACATCTACAGCCTAAGATCCTGTACTTATTTCATTTCCATAATGTCTAGGTATACCTAATGGGGCAAAAATTCCGTGTTTGGCATTTTTCAACATGTATTGTATTGTTCAAAATTTAATTTAGTTACCTATTGTTCAAATTCAATCCTAATTTATTTACTGTATTGTTAAAAATCCAATCAATTGTACGGGCTACTCATCTACTTCGGTTGAATGATTGTAGTACCTACCCAGTAATTAGTAGATGCCGTATGTTCATAGTTAATAAAGTTTTATTTCTAGGTACCTAATCGAAATTCCAAATTTATTTATGTTAACTAAGTTCGGGAAAAGAATGGGTGTGACGAAGGGGTTATTGGTTAGGAAGTAATGTGAAGCTCCATCTATGTATTAGGATACTACTTTAAACAAAATTTCCTTTTTCAGATTAGATTTTACCGTATAGCTGTGTAATAACGTTCGATGGTATTTTTTAAGCACTCCTAGGGTCAAATTGTGAAAATAATGGTCAAAAACGTCTCTTTTCGAACCGTGTTAAATTGTCTATATTACTAAACCACGAAATATTAAAAAATGCGTTGTTCAAAAATCGCAAAACATCTGTTAAAATGATTCTTCGTGCACATCAACTCATGCTACATGACTATTGACTGGAACTTTTTCGAATTCAATTCACTTCCACCCAACCAAAACAAAATGCGGAATTACCAATGCTTTTGGTGTTATCCGAGTCCTGTAGGTTATAACAAATCTTCATGATTTGACCAACCTTTCAAAGGCTTTAAAGGCATTGACAAATTTTTACATTATGCCTAGTATCTTTTGGCTGGATGTCATGAAAAAGCTGACCCCAACTACTTCTTTTGGCCAAAATAAGCTTCCACAAGTATCTACTGCATGGTTGTTGGCGCTAGTGTCTACCGAAAAACCCCTCCTTTCACCATAGCATTAACAAATGCTATGCCATGACCTTGAAACAACAAAGAAAAATATAAAATTACAAGAAAAACACCTCCAGGGTTGAACTGGCTCTTGGTCATGTGGGGAGGCTGCTGGCTCTTAGAATCGTTCTGTGAGGATAAGTCCAAAATAGCGCTTTTCTTTCTCATTCCCGATGTTAAGCTACAGATTTTGATTCTCTTGAACGTTTTGGGCCTTATGTGACGTCAAGATATCGTAATTTTGTCGAAAATTCACAATTTTGAGATTCCACATGGGGGGCCTGTCTGAGTCTTCAGTCTTCAGTTTCATGTGGGTGTTCCATATTCTGACCCCATGGAGTCAGCTTTAGGGGAAGCTAAAAGTAAGGAAAGAAAAAGCTGACCCCCAATTAGCAATATTCAAATTGACAACGTACTCGTAAGACAGGTACTTGAGTTTGGTAATATTACCAAAGTCAATTGTTTATATTATTTTGGCATTAAAGGAGTTGGTACTTACCTATTTCCTCTGGTTTTCCAGATGCCAAATTGCCCAAAAATTTTGAAATGCACCAAAAGTGATTTCCTGAAGGCTGTGGGGTGCGATACAGAAGGGTATGAACAAGCACGAAGATTCAAACAATTTAATATCCCACGAAGCACACTTCGGGAGGTGGGGGGTCGGATGTCCGTGACTACATTCAGAGCAAAGATTTCGAAAGGATCCGAGAAGAATTTTTAATGCTGAAGAGGCCGATTTTTTCTTAAATCCCAAAGCAGTAAGAATGTGTACCAAAAGAGCGGAAGCAAAAAACGAAAATTATACGGTGTTAATGTGCGTCAGTGCTGAAGGCATCTTAGCTCTTCGAATGATAGTAGGGTAAGGGGTCAGGTTTACGGCCTTCGAGGGTCAGCTTAAGGGGATATCCACTCCAAAAGGGTCTGCTTTAGGGTAAAAATGGTGAAATTTTAATAAATTCATTTAAAATAATTTAGAGTTGTTTTGTGCATTCTGAATTTTTTAATAGACGCTGAAGATGTTGAATGTGAGAAACTGGAAAAATAAGTTTGGAAAACTCAGTAAAACAGCCCAAAATCTGCCTTTTATCGGAAAATCTCCTTAAGAGGTCAGCATTTACCTTATTTCGACGCTTTGTTCAGTTAATTTTCCTGAATCCTTTTCTTCATATAGGCCTCAACAAATTTACGGGCAACTGGAGGGCGTTCACCTGTTTTTCTTGTTTTGGTCCTTCCAAAGTCGGAGTTGTTTAGATCCTTGTTGGAGAAGGTCGCCTACTTGTTTCGGCAACTTTGAAAAATAAGTCAAGATTTTTGTTAATGATAGGCCTCGGCAGTTTACTTTTTTTAAAAATATGTTTCTCACAATTTTTTTTTAGGCCGGCCTATCGAATTTTTCATCCGCAATCTGGTTTCAAAATTTCCACTGTGCGACAGAAGTCATTTTATTTTGTGCTTTCGGCCAAGCCCTAATAATGGACTCCGAAAAGAGGCCTACGCGATTTTTTGCATCATTTCATCATTTCATTCATCCTTTTGTCCTGATATGCGATTCTCATACATCCTTAAGTTGGGCAGGTCGGACGTAACAAAAAGATAAATGATTGCTTTAAGAAGTTTAAAAGTTTACGATCACCTAACTTTAAAGATTCTGAAGACTTCAACAGATGAACATTTCCTAACGTGCAGTATGACCTAGTGAGGTAATTTTCAATTGGGTACCACATTCTTGTCTACGACTCGTTCTCTATAATTATTCCGTACCTACTTATTTCTTTTCACATTTCTAAATATTTTTATCGCGGAGACAAAAATACTCTTTTCAAACTTTTCGCAACTTAAACTTTTAATTGTTAAGACCGTCAACTCATTCCAACATATGACGATCAATTAATAATCTTGTAGTGATTAAATCAAATCGCCGAATCTGACGACACTCAGGGCCAGGAAATCGGCCAGTGACAAGGTTGGAAGATGTGCAATAAATCACCATAATCTGAGTCTTCTCCTTTTTCCTCCTCTTCCAATCCATCTGCTGATCGCGACTTTGTACGTCCTCAACTTCCGGGCTTCTCTGGTATCCGATCGTTTTTCTCCGAAGTAGACCCTCCACCAGCAGAAACTAAATTCAATCAATATTGAAATACCTGGTGGTTGATCAGACAGTATTCGCTCCTTTAATTCTTTCTCCTCCTGTTTCTTTGAACCTTCTTCTTCATGACTTCAATTCAGTTGGAGGGAAATTTTTCCACGGCCAGGATACGTAATAACTTCCTTCTATCATTTGAATAGAATCGTTGAATGATTGTACTGCTAGATCATCTTCATTTTCTCTAGGCTTCTGCCTAATTCCAATTGTATCTAAATCTCATAGACATTTCACTGAATCGTTTTCATTTTTATACTCAAATAGAAGTTTGTCTGGTTTTATCCAAAATAACTCATTTTTCCAAAGCTCACCTTGCTCTTCAGGGAATGAAATTGTTAAAAAACTCATAGTTTCTCTTGTGTGACTTTTGCTATTTTCTCTATCTCTCCCACTCAACACCCATCCAATTTTCGTGTTAACCAAGTACAAGTTTATCTTTATCTTTTTTCTTTCTTCCAAGACTATATCATAATAGTAATCATTTCCTATTAATATTTCTATTGGATGGTTAGATTCCCTATCAGCCATTTTGAAATGTCTCGGTACCCCTATCTCTTCAAAATCAATGTTACTTCTTAGATTTCCCAATATTGAAGGTACTACATTTACCATTAATTTCATCATTGTACCATTTTTAAATTTTATTGCTACTTCTACAAGGCTAGTCGTGATCTGTCTTGGCTGGCTACTTCCAAATGCATAAACTGACAAAACTTGCTTACTTAGTTTCTGTAGGCCCAATCTTTTGTATAGGTTTTCAGAAATGTATGACCTTTGGCTACCTGAATCAAGGATTCCTCTTGCTCTTCCTTCCATTGAATTCTTTGGATTAGCCATCACTACACTGAATGTCTGCATGTAAACCTTTTCTTCGACTGTTTCATAACAATATTTTTGTATGTTTGTATTTTTTGGTTGCTTGATTGCTCCATCCTAGAGAATTCTAGTATTTTTTGTTGGTACTTTTTTCTTCTTTATAACTATTACGCTACAGTCTATCTGTTTTTCACTATCTGTGAATCGAATGGCTGCATCGTGTTCCATGATGTTTTTTTGCAACATAATGGGTAAGTTCCTAGCCATGTTCTGGGATACAGTAGATACCATACACCCTCTTCCTTCTTCGCAAAATCTGCTTTCCTTAGAGACGTTGATTGAATAAAGACATTCGTTACTAGTGAAAAATAATGCGATTTCACAACTTTTCATGTCAAATCCAGCGAAACGAACTTTTTGTAACGGTTCCAACGATACCAAAACGAGTTTTGTGAGTTGAGCCGTTCGCGGCAGATGATCGGTATAGATTGTTAATGTCGTAGTAACATCTTAATAGACGAGGTGTTCTTATAGAAAATATTGAGTTTATTCAGAATTGATATCTACTCCATGTTCCCATTACAAAGACAGTGGTTCAATGTAGGTGAGTAGCTACCTACGTTGAACCCAGTTCGTCGGTTCGTCCTCCATTTAAAATTCACTATTTTTTTACATTGTCCGTTTTTTCTGAGCTTATTTTTCTATTCTCAAAGAGACTTAAGAAATGACTACGAAGTTAGGAAAATACCAAGAGAAATCTACAAACCTCCCAACGGATTTCGTTTCACTATAATAGTTAGTTGAATGATGCATAGGTTACGTACCCGTAGTTACTATAGATGCCTACTTTGTTCCTAGTATAGTGTTAGTCTACTTATAATTTCATAGTTTACTGCGATGATTCCTTAACGCTCTCATACCAGTAAAATTTTACTGAACCTGACGATTCAGTATTTCACCGGTGAAGAGTCGATCGGCGAGAGGTCGACGGTGATCGTCACATTTTTTGCTTACCTCCTCCTCGCCATGGTCATCCTCCTGGTCAACGAGGAAAACCTGGAGACAGGTCTCGACGATGCCTACAAGAGTTTCAACGAAAGTGCTAACTCATTTTTGGAACGACACGGCCTCAATTCTGAGTAAGAATCATTAACGTACTTTATTGACTCACACTAATAAAAACCTACACTTCGTTTAGTAATGCATGTATTTCAGAGAATGAACCTTTGAGTGGAAAATTGTATCGAAGCTGAATATCAATCCAAAACCTAAGATCAACAATACCCAACCCGTGATGTCAAAAATTGTTCCGAAACTGAACAGCATTCCAAAATCAATTATCGTCGATACCCAACACAAAAATCAGTAAGGCGGCACACTTTGGTGCCAGTCCAGTACCATGGTGCCAGCTGGGAATGTCTGTCTTCAACAGGAAAAAAGCAAGCAGATCTGGTGAGAATTAAGGCGCTGGAAGCGCACTAAAGCTTTAGTGAAAAAAAATTATGTTTTTCGGCACCCCTCCAGTCCTCCACCTCTAAATGCATATTTCGAAATTCTGGTAACGTAATGCACAACTAGGAAGATTCCCAAGTCGAACAAAGAAAACGCATAAATCGGTTAAGAATTAGGCCCTCGAGAGCGCACACAACATTTGGCCAACAAAGGCGTTTTCTCGGCATCAACCAGGGCTTTTCCTCCTCCCAATGCAAATTTCAAAAATCCGGCGACGTAGTGCAGAATTAGACAGTTTTTTGAGTCGAGCAAAAATAAAAAGCAAAAACAGCACGAACATCGCTTGAGAACAGCCCTGGGGAGCGCACACAACACGCTGTCACAGACTTACACCCATCCACACACAAACACACCCACATTCATATTACATGGTTTTTTCACGGATTTGGATTCAGGGTGGTCCCGAACGGATTTGTGTATTGTCCTTTTTTCTCAGTTGAGTGTTGTCCTCCTCCGACCCAGATCGAAAACAATAGGACGCCACTCACCAGTGAGGTACGTCCTAATAGCCGCACAAGAATACTCCCCTTGAAATATTTTAATTCGACCAAGACCAAAACGGTCACATGAACCTGAAATTAATGAAAAACATGATTTAACCGTAATTTGCTACAAAGAACTGAGTTGCTTCGGATTCGGAAGCTTTACTTATTCTACTTACGTTTTTTAATGACTGCCAGTGACAATAAAATCGTTCATGAACATGGAATGTTTTTTCTACTGTAAAAGGACCAAAGTATCCCCAATAACGATTTTGTTTCGGATGTCGAATATCTATCTCCTTGTTAGTATAAGTACCTATACTGGGGACCAATTAGTCAAAAAAAATATAACTGCCTCTTCCTCCCTTCGCCTAACCATTTTCGCTGTCAAAAGTTGTTCCTACATTTCACTATAATAACCAATCAATTTCAGATCGGTTTTAAACGCCGAAATATGAAATTCGTCTTTCATACTATTATTCGATTCTGAAAGGCCCAACTCTTGACATTCACAAAATTTCAAATGTTTTAAATTCAAAATTATAGTAGTTCATTGCCCTCGGGGATTGGAAAATAATAATGACGGAAATATAAATAAAATTGGTCAATTTAGTGGCTGAGAAAAAATAGAAAAGTTGTTCATAGCTCCTCACTCGTGCAGTCTTCAAAGTTGATGCCAAGTAATTCGAAAAAGGTTCATTACATATTGAAAATAATAAACCAAAAGTGAGACGTCTGCGAAGAATACTACAAGCCGCTTTACCCATCGATTCTAACGATAATAATAATAGGTTGATCTGCGCTCATTTCATTATGAAATTCTTTTAAATATATTATGTGACTCTCCGTTCTTGCTTGATCTCATAGTTTTCTTTGAAAATCCAGAAAAACTTGAGTCACCACTTTGGTTTCTCGCTAGCTAATAATCATCAGTAGTTATGGTTTTAAGATTTTATTAATTTAGAAACTTAAACAGAACTAAATACCATTTCCGAAAGGCGAGATACTTCATTCAACTTATTTCAACATAACATATTGATTATTCCATGCTTATTATGCCTTGCGACTTGATGATAAAATAATTTCAGTAGGTGTATTATTAAATATGAATATCATAAATATCATTTAGCCGACTTTGGCTAATTTTCATAATAATTTTTGTTAATATTGATTCGGAAACATATTAGATTGAAAGGGGATAATAATCATATCTACGAAGCAAATCTATTTTATCCAATTGATATAAATATCTTCTATTTCATTATGTTCTCATGATGGAATAATTCAAGTAATTATTCGTCTAATTTCATGCAAAGAGCAATGCCCTGTGAAAAGGACGAACGAATCCCACCAGTGTACGTAGTCATTGTTCTTCTTTTTGAATAATGTGTCATTAGAATTCCGTTATAGGTTACAATTGAATTGATTACCTATCAATACATTAACCTATCTTGAATGAAAATGTGTTTACTGTTGATTGCTACAATAGAATTGATCATTTCAGGGGTCCAGCTTCGAAACTGATTCTCAAGTTTTCTATCGCCCTATGGTGTGCCCTCATTGGTGCCTTGTTCACGTTTCCTGGACTAAGAGTAGCAAGAATGCATTGGGATTCATTGAGGTAAAACTTGAATATTTTCATATTTTCATAATTTTTGCTCAGCAATCAATTCTTCTATTTTCGAAAAGGTCTGCCAAGTAAGTGTCCTAGAAAACATCCTAGTATCAACTAGTGGGTATGTAGCCTTTCCTTCACGGTCTTGTACATCTATTTCCACTACGCGTAACATTATCAGGGGCTAGAAACGGTTCGAGTCCTGGGGAAAGAAAAATGTCGCTAGAGCTCGGCAACATAGGCACGGACGGAGAGTATTGCATGGCTTTGGTCCACTTGGCCGCTTCATAATCTCCATTATATGTTTGTCACTGCGAAATACTTGCAAATTGTTCCAGAAAGAAATGGGCCAACTTCTAATCATACCTACCTTTAAATAACATTAAGGCCATTCTATCGTCCTTCTTAATTCTGGGAATGGCTCTTGAACTGTTCAAAAATCTATACGCACCTCTCATATGAGATAAGTCAACTACGCTAACTAGTGACACCTCTCAAGTGAAGCGAAAGAGCGCGCAAGTCTTCTCTTGAACTGGTCCGATCCATGCCATGCCTGTTTCACCTCGTGAACTCTTTCGCTTAGTTTTTGGTAGTTTTTCGCTTGGAATTCCAGTCAGAAGCATGAATTGCCTCGTTGTATCAATTATTGATGGCTATTCATGCTTTTGACTGAAATGCTAAGCAAAAAATGGCGAAAAACTACCAAAAACTAAGCGAAACTAGTTCACTCACGAGGTGAAACAGGCGAGGTATCACTAGTTAGCTTAGTTGACTTATCTCATATGAGAGGTGCTTATAGATTTTTGGACAGTTAAGAGGTCTTTCTAGATCGATGCGCCTCCGAATTCTGAACACAACGGTACCAAGACCTCAAAATCCCATTTTTGCCACTCACCTACGAGGTATCACGTATAGGCCGGCTATTTTTTTAGTTATCTATTTCGAATATGTATTAAGTCTGTGTAAATTCTGATTTTAGAGTTATAAGCCACACTACTTTTTTACCCAGGGGAATCATAAACGCCGATTTCATGATGAAGGAAGAGGGTACCTACCTATACCGATTTCACGATCTACCTTAGCCTATAACCTGTCCTGAAAGTTAACCATCATTTTGCACACACACAAAAAAAAAAACTCATGGAAATAGGTGTACACACACAGTTCGAACCACAACTCTTATATCTAAGATGATAATCCTATTCTAAATCTTTTTTGTAGCGTTGTTCAGTGTACGTACTTCTACATAGTTTCTAATCATTGGTCTGGATATGTTTTCACTACAGGGATTGTAATGACAAGAGAGTGCTTGGAGTGTTCTTGAACCTGAACTTTGCCGCTCCATTTTTCCTCGTCCTGCTGTGGCTCCGTCCTGTCACTAAACATTACCTCACTGTGAGAGTGTTCAGCGGTATGCAAGGACCTATGTAAGTAATGTAAAACCATAACTTAGTAGGTAAAGCACTAACAATAAGTTAGAGTGAGTCTAACTCATGGAGCTAGTAGAATCTGTAGAATAGTACCCACCTTTAGAACTATCAATGATCAGTACCTCTAGAATGGTACCTATAGAACTAGTTTGTTCTAGAACTAATACCTAGTAGGTACTCTTGTAATCATTGATTGTTGTTATTGTGATATAATGGTGAGGGTTATAATTTGATTACTTAATTGTGCGTAAGTCATAATAAAGAAGCAAAATTCATCAGGTGATACCTAATTTATGTATAATCAAATCATACGTTATTATTACCTATGTATATTGCATTCATGTTGTGTCTAGTTGGTTCCTTTACAATTTGGATATTCATCCGCTCAACTCACACGACAATATGATTAAAAAAAATACATAGAGCGCTTTAAACACGTATCACTAAGATCAAACCCTTCAAACGAGATCAAAGAAAATGTCTGTCAAGTGTGTGTGACACGAATCTTCCTCGAATCCGTAAACAAAAGTTCACGATACACGATCGACTTGATCTCGGTCTTGATATTTTTCTAAATTGCAACCTTTGAGGGTATTTATTGTTCCCCCACAATGAATTATCGGCCATTTTTTACAAATCGGATGCAATTGTTGAAGGAAAGTGCGGCAAGGTAAGTACGGAAGAACCGTCATTGTTGTAAAGTGCAATCTAATCTAATCTAAAGGGTTCTCCCCGAATACCCCACATTCACTTATTCATCCAAATTTTACAGACATTTGAAGTTCTTTAGGTACTGAGTGCATACGCGCCATTAAATTATTATTATGAAATTAAATGTTAAATTTCAGGAATCGTTTTAGAATGGTCTAAAACGGATTTCCATCAAGAAAATTTTCAAAATTCTTCATTACAAACATTTTGAAGCCATTGCAATAGCTTAATTTTCTTCGCTAAAAAGAGTTGGCGCCTGGGGGAAAATAAAATGCGTGCAAAAAGGAAGACAATCATGAGTGGTTCCTCACGCATATTATGCCAATCCCAGTTTACTCGAGCCGGTAGGCCGAGGTTGCCACAAAAAATCAATCGACGATCAGGTATTTCAGGTTATTTCAGGTTTTTTATAGGGAACTTAAGAGGGGGTGGGGTGGGGGGGGGGGGGGGGGGGGTAAGAGTTTTAGAGGGATCAAAAATTTCTGACAAGGCAATTACTGAATTATAATTAGATTCTCAACGTAGATTAACCAATCATGTGTGCTAGTCGAATTTCACCTGTTTAGTATGTTCCGATGAGAAGAGATGAGAACCATTTCAACTGATTTTGAGCGATTGTTGCCCCAAGAAAATGTTTAATATCTGGTTATTCATGCTGGTTATTTGGTTATTCAAGGAATGTTGCGTAGATTCCGAAGAGGCCATTATGTTCTATAGTTGAAAGATGTGCACATGCAGTTGAGAGTGAACGATCCACATCTGTTACGTTCGTATGTGTGTACCTAATACTCCACGTTTCTGTACTTGGTTTGAGAAGGTTCCAGTTGCCATTTCGACCTTGGTTCGACAAGCACATGTCATTTTTATGAGGTCGAGGTTTGAGTGATATTTATTTCTGAAAAAAAATAAATAAATAAAAGTAATAAACAAGGCCTCTTATTTGTTGCAGAATGACCGAAAACGCTTTCGACATCCTTCGTATCCTCCTCATAGTGGTTGTCGTTCTCCTGAGGGTAGCTCTGATGCCTTTTTACCTCCAATCTTATTTGAACATTGCGGAAAGGAGAGTGCAGGAACAACGCAGAGAGGCAGGCAGAATCACGAATAAAGATCTTCAGAAGAAGGTTGGTTCAAAACCTGGTTTGTTGATGAATAGTTACCATTAAGACTGGGCCCCCGAGTAGGTTGGTCCTAAAATATCTCTCAAGTGTAAATTATGGGGGATGTTATGTCAGATACTCACTCCAATAAGATAAAAACAAATATATAGAGATATATGAAGAGGTGTGTTAATACCTATAATACTTTAGAAATAAATGAACTTGTAAAGTTTGAAATTCTTATTCTTGCAAAATTCGAACTTCCCGCCCAACGGCTGATTCAAAAATCCTGCTCAATTTCAGCGACTGGCTCGGTCCTCCTGTTATCTGTTTGAAAGTAACCCTCATTTCATTAGTTGAAAGATTGCCTCCTAGGGTATGGGCTAAAACGTAATCTAGTGCCCCGCAATATAATTATAAATGAACTTCACAAGTTTGTTTATTCCTAAATTATATCACTTGGCACTTGAGTACGTTTTACAAGTAGATGTTTAGAGCGATGAACAAACCACAAAATATGGGGCTGCTGTCGAATTGAGGTTCCCAACTCAAAGCCTGGGGAAGAACAGGGGGAAAACACTGCGTAACTGGAACGAAAAATCCAATACAGTATCATGATCCCCTCATGAGTCCCCCTTCTCCCCAAAGACGGGAAAAAGGAGGAGGGGGGGGGG
>JAEMON010000010.1:24534951-24546743 GCA_030264115.1 Lygus lineolaris
AGATGGACGTATAGAATGAGTTAGTAAACATTTCAGTGAAATTGTTGGAATAGTTCCGCAGTTATGCCTATGACAATAAATTACAATATCGCACTTGCGCAGTAGCCATCACTCATGCAATTGTGGCAATATTCATAGGTAATTGTCATGGATTCACCCCGAATTTGAGCGAAATCGGTTCATTAGGAACTAAAAAATCTTAATTCACGTTTGCGCATGGGCATGCGCTGTTAGTGGTCCGATGGCTATGAAATTGGTAGGGGACTGTGCACGGGCTGCCCTGTACAGTCCCTGAAAATCTCACCGAAATTGATCAAGTAGTTCCGGGAGATATTCATTAGGTACTAAGATGTCTACTCGGCATAAAACATTACATCTGTGATTATTTACTTATATAGTTTGGCACTTATTAAAGACATAGAAAGAAAATAAAAAGAGATAGTGTAGAGAAACCCAAAGGAGTCAAAATATATTGGGTTCATTGAACATCATTCTAATTTAACATCTGTGAACCCCTGTGAGAAATTCGATTTGATGTTGATGCCCACTTCTGTCCCATACCTACCCCCTACAGGTGATAAGTTTGAATTTTCTTTTCGTAGTTCCTCATGGAAATTCGCAGTTTTTTTTCGATTAATGTGGATGGGAACATCTCAAGAGCATCTCACATTTTTCTCAAGTCGATATTTCAAGCAGGGAAGACGGAAATTGAAGGTGAGTGCGGGAGAGTCGCCCGCGTCAATGCGTTCCTTATGGGAAGCCGTGGGATGGAAGGACCGCTAGCATGAGTCACGTTTGCAGTTGGATGGCCTAGCGTAGGTCCCGGCTGGAGTATCAGATAAACCGCAGCAGTGTATTCCACTCAATTGGATTCGCACCTCCCACCTCACTTCAGTTTCCTAGCAGAAAGCTTTCGAAGGCGCTTCTTATTTCTTGGCGTGGGCTACCTGGGGGGGGGGGGGGGGGGGGGGGGGGGGGGGGGGGGGGGGGGTGTCCTGTAGGCATTTGAGGAAATTCTTTAGATCCATAGGTGATAACTGTTGGATCCATCGAGATATGAGCAGGATGAGTATGTCCGAATCTTATCTCGATGGTCGGACCCCGTAATATAGGTAAGCCCACATGGAAGGGACAGCGCTTAAGGTTATAAATCCCGGATTTATCTACCCTCGTTATGAATCTCAGCCTGAGACTTTTCAACACACTCAACCCTTTTTGGGTTCTCCCTATAGGTAGGGTTAAAATAAAAGAAAAAGTGGGCAGAGAAGATTCCTTGCATTGTTTACAAGTTCCTTCCTTGAAACTATACCATTATAAATATTGAGTACATAATGAGTACATAATTATGCAGTGTTTTAATTCAGCAAGTTCTGTACCTGGAAAGCATCAATCTATGAGGGTTACAGCGTTTTTGGCGGTAATAGGTAATGAACTGTCCCCGATTCTTCATGTTCTAGGTATCTAGATGGTAGGTTACCTTCTTCACCTAACATCTCCAGTGTTCTTCACAAAAAACATAATGTGTACCTCTTTGTATCCCCTCTATGTGCTATCTCTTACCTGGAGTACCTACTATAGTACAGCTATTGTTGTGTTTATCTACTCTGGTGGTAGGAAGGGTTTTTCGAAGAAGCCCTAAACTTTCTCGGTATTTACCTGTTTTTAATAACAAATTCATGAGTGGCACCTATATTGCACAGAGAACGGAGAAGGCCTATACTAAACATAATATGGAGAAAAAAATCGTCGGTCCAAAGAATACTTACCCAACTTCTAACCACATCCTAGTATTGGTATCGCAGCTGACCACTTTTCAACTCATTCAAAACGGAATTCCCGCTTTTGGAAGGTACCTACCATTTTCCCACCTAAGCCATAAACGAGAAAAGGACATTTTGGTTTCTCGCCAAAGGAGGTAAGAACCTATGTACCTATTAGTGCAAGAACTTAAAAACATTTGTCCGAGTTCTAAATGGGATGATTTTGCTGCTGAAATTCGGAGGGTGATTGGGAGATGACTCCAGACAATGCCTATGAATTTTGTCACAACGGATCAGATATAGCTACTGCGCATGGGCAAGCTTAAAATTTGTTGTCAAAGGCATAACTCCCTAATATTCCATTGATTTCGGTGAAATTTTCTCTAACTTATTCTAAAATCCATGATACAAAAGTGAGGAAGCTATACTGCCTATCCAACTTGACGCAGACGTTAGTTTAATAGCCATGTTGATCTGATTCTTGATTCCCTCCCATCAAAGTGGGGTCGCATGTGGTTGTCAAGAAATTTCAAGGCAAGTTTCTTGACCAACACGGGTCTGTTGTTGGTAGTCGAATATTAACTAACTTGAAGAAATAAGGAAGTAGACCAGTCCTGCTATTGTTATCACTACTCATACGTCTTAAAAACGGCTCTTGTGAATATATTAACAGGGCCTTCACCATTCTTGCGATTATTGCTCTCATAGTGACAGAGATCACGATCCGTCTCCAAAATCGGTATAAGCAAATCACATTGCCGTACGAAGTTGACGTAAGGTACACTTACTCAGGAAACCTACTTGGACAACGGAGCACCTCTGTCACTATCAGAGCAATTACAGCAGTTAAGAATGATGTACGCCCTTTTGATATATATTCATCCACTATCATGAATGTAAACAAAGAGTAAAACCAGTTTTTGGGACGTCTCTTATAGTAATGAGCGGCGTCCCTACGTTCATAAATTGATCAAGTACAATCTGCTATTCAAATTGCAACAAATCAGTTGAAATTCTCCTGAAAAACAACTGCGGTACTTCTCTATGCGTCAGAACTATCATCTAATCCGTGGATCAGAAAAATACCAACAAGCGATATTTCAAAACAAGTTCGAGGATAAAACAACGGAATTTACTACCTACCTACATTCCAGTTAACATGATAACACTAATATTATAAACACTAACATGCTAACACTCAAGGGTTGTATAAAAATTCCAAGACTGCGTCTATATTTCGGTAGGATAAAAAGCAATGGATAAGTTCGAAATTCAATCAGGGGAGAATTTGACATATCAAAGGTCAAAAATCTGTGATTTGCTAGGTTTTTGGGGGCTAGATTAAACTGTTATAAAAGTCGTTTTAGCCTACGAAACATATCCCTGCAGGAATAAGCGCCAAACTGTCTATCCACTCCCATAAAATAATTCCAATACGGAAACAACTCAGAATTCGCTAAATAGTTTGATGACGAAAGTGTTCTAGAATAAGGTGGTCAAGTGTTTTATAAAAATTTGCTTTCAGAAAACTTAGTCATATACTTGGGTATTGAATAATTTATGACGCTTACTGCATTTATTTGACAGTTTGTTGTATTATTGTTCGGTCCCTAGGTATAATGCAGGGAGATATTGAGCTCAACGGGCGCCCAATCGACAAAAATCTTATGATCAAAATGTCAGGCTTTGTTCCTCAGCAAGATCTTTCTTTCAAGACACTCACAGTGAACGAACACCTCCATTTCATGGTAAACTAGTCTACTTAGTATTTTAATTTCCTACAAGCTTGTAATTCGATTTTCAATTCTAATTCCATAAGGTGTTGATATTTCAGGCAAGCTTGAGGATGGACCAAAGAGTATCGCAACTTCAAATAAAACGAATCATTGAAAGTTTGTGCAATGAGTTGAATTTACTCAACTGTAGGCGAACCAGACTTAGTCAGTTGTCGGGAGGAGAAATGAAAAGAGTCAGCCTCGCAGTGCAGGTAATTTGTTCATACTGGCATAATTATTTAGGTACTACTTACTTTTCCTCTATCCACATTGAACCAATGGTCGTAACTTTCATTTGTTCGCGCAAACACAAATTCCTCAAGACTTGATGTGAAATTAGCAAGTCTGCATCTGTGTGACAAACCAGGATGTGATAGGTAATTTCAGTAGGACCTGAGGATTCCCCAAGTTTATCGAACTGATTAAAATTAAGCTACTGCAAAGGGTTCAAAAACGTTAGGTAGGCTAATTTTTGGAAGTTTTCCCCGCGTACTCGAATCTATTCTGAATGGAATCAGGAAGAATATGTCCTGGAATTTTAAAGTTACGCAAATCCGTACGCGAGCAATTTCGGTTCACTCTTACGGGTAGGTAGGTACTTAATTTTAAATAATGGTGAGGAAAGGGGGGGGGGGGGCTAAAAATGCGTTAAAATTTATTTGTTACAAAAACTAAATTATTCACTCCTACTGTATGACTGCAGCTTTAAAATGTATTATTCCCAAATTCACGATATGAATAAAGAGTTGAATAGCTGAACTTCCTACTAGGAAGTTCCTACTTGATGGAGTGAAGGAAGTAAAATGAAAGCCCTTAATCAATAGTACAGTAACAGTAACTACCAACAGAGAAGTTGATTAGAACGGACTCTCTTGGAGAAATCGTCTTACAAGCTCAGCTCAAATCAGCTCTCGTTTGATAACAGCGTATCAGATTTGTATGAGAAGATCTTGGAGCAGCAACCATCATCAATATTTTCGAAATCCAGGTCCGTGAAAGAAACCTTATCCCCCCCCCATCAGAGGCACTGTAGTTTTGTCCATGTTGTGTACATCTATGATAGTATTTTAATTATTTTCACCGTATCATTATTTTAATGAAGTGTTTAAAATTGTTGGTATTTGTGGCAAAATGAAAAAAATTGAATTGATTCATATAACCTGTACTTACCCTCGAGCAAGTCAGCTCAAGGTGGCGGAACATTATCAAGTCGCTAAGTAATTAGTTATTGCACTCTGAAGCTGGAGGGAAATAGTGAGATTCAAATTTACCAGTAGTAGCTATAATTTATTATTGATTAGAATGATTCAGCATCCATTTGCTCTTGTCCAGAGGCGGTTTGAAACTCAGGACTCTGGTGCGTGGGTATCTCGTGTTTCCTGACAGGTCCTCACCGGTTGCACAACCTGTCGACCGATCCTTATTATCCTTGATCCGATGCGTGTGTGCTTAGAATTGCCTACTTGATGTCCTCAGCTTATTAATCCTGATTCAGAATAGTCTCTGTAATATTCTCCGCCTTTAATCTCCAACCAAGGCTATCAGTATAATGGTTGTACGATTACATCTTCCTTATGCTTACTCATGAATCGCCACGCACGCGTGGTTCAGCTTAAGCTCCGTTCAGCATTAGCACTAATGGTTCTATATCGGTTTGAATAATCAGGTGTGGTGTGCAGAGACTTACAATAAAGCAAAGTGGAGGGGTCCTGGAGGAATAATCAGAATGGAACTAAATTGCCGAGAGAGTGCATTGTGGTCAATCGATAGAATTGAGGAAAATGATAGAGATTATATCAGTGTAATTGGGTATCAGTGTAATTCGGCAAATTTGAGTTAATCCCATCTTATATTGAATTTTGATTTGGCACTAGGTACCTACCTACTCATAATTTTTCCATCTTTATCAAAGAGAGGCATGTTGGAGTTACGCACCTACTTGATACATTAAACATTCCTACCTATTCACGCAATAACATTCTCCCATCATTTTGATAACTTCCTATCTGTTTCCAAGATGCTTCCAGATCCACCTTTGCTGCTGTGTGACGAACCCACGACTGGCCTAGACAGTTTTTCCGCATCACAGGTGGTGACTCTTCTTCGTTCTTTCGCTGCTAAAGGCAAAGTTGTCATTGCTTCCATTCATCAACCAGCATCCGGCATTTTCGAAATGTTCGACAAAGTCTGTCTTCTCGTTCCCGGTGGGAAACAGGCGTATTTCGGAGATGTGGACGAGGCGAAAGCTCATTTTGCGCAGTAAGCAGATACCATAAAAACATTCATTTTTAAATGTACTAAAAATTCATGTTGTTAGCAAATAGGTGTGCCTCCTCAATGTAGAGACTCAAAAATAATTCAGTAGATAGTAGCGGTTCAGAAACAGAAGTGGGGCGATACGTGTTCGTGTTTCTGGTAAATCATTGTCTCAGCTTATTACCTGATCTGACTGATGATTTACTCGTAGTTTATGTTATCAAATGAAATTACGGTACCCAGGTTTCCTAGTCATAAATGAATGTTGTATACCTGTAGGTTATACGCACATTAATTCACTGTGTTTACGGAGATTATAATATAAATCACTGTAAATGTCAATCTGACTTACCTATTATTTGGAATTCTAAGCTTGAAAACAGACATAATTATTTTAACGTATGTGAAAGTTTCAGACGTGAAATGCGACTTTATGAACGAATTTTTGAATGAGAACAAATTAATTTTAACAGATTATTAGCTATTTTTGACCATTTAAAAACAGGCTTTCTGAAAATTCTCCGAAATTCATGGACTTCGAACTCAACCTTTCTTTTGATGTTAGTGGCATTTTGGAATATATATTTTGATCTTCTTACTCTTTCGTCTGGAGTGGCGCATGCAAAAAATAGAGATATGTAGGTAGCGGGAGGCGTACGTTGGTACTTCAAAAGAAAAATACACTGCCAAGGACATGGCACATAAGCTTCCTCGTGGCCTTCACAGTATGTCACCATTGAACTTTCAGAAAACTAGAAATAACCGGTTCGCCATGCTCATGACCAGGGATGGGATTTTCCTGTGATAACTTATTCTTTTCATGAAGGAGTTTTCAAAAGATTCAAAGGTACCTATTTATCCGTTTCTTACAAAGCTGGTTTCAAAAATCCATATTTTATTTTGCATATTAATGCACATTTTAGGGTTTGTTGCATATCTGGACTTCATTGCATATAAATGCATTTTCAGGATTTACGTCCCAAAACTTGGTAGGCAAATAAAGAAAAAATTTAAAAAAATAAAAATTGGTAGATGTTTCTCCAAATTCAAAAAAATCCAGGAAAAAGATCGTCGACGCCTTATTCCCGAGAATCTGAAGATATCACCAATTTTCTTCGTTTGGTGATGCTGGAGTGGACATGTCGTAGATTGACATTGATTAAACCGATTTGTGAAGTTTTTTTTTGTAAAGCGTCTAGTGAATTGACAGTAGGTTCCTTTTTGTATCGTTTTGTAATTCTTTCGTGATTTTTGAGGTTCCTTTTTGTATCGTCTTGTAATTCTTTCGAGATTTTTGAGGTTCCTTTACGTATACTACCGTCGTTTTTGTATTTATGGATAAATCGTTTGGATGTACTTCCAAAGTCAATTTGGTATCGTTTGTTGCCCATTTATTTTCCTGTTAAAAGTATAAATATATTTTGTACTTTGTGTTTCACGAAATGTTTGGAAATTTCAAATGCAATTGCCCATACCACTGTATTTTATTAGGTAATGGCATATTTTGCGGTTTTAATAGCATATTTCGAGTTTCAGGACATATTTCAGGTGCATAAAACAGCTTTTTTTATTAATATATAAATCCCCTCCCTGCTCATGACAATAGAAAGCAGGGCAACTAAAAATGTATAAAATCTTTATTTTTGGACAATACAAAGCACGGGGACAAAAAAATATAAACCTGCTATTTACCCTCACGCAACGGCGTTTCTCTAAGTTTGCGCTTGCGCAGTAAGTAGATATTACTGATCCAAACGTGATGAAATTCATAGGTCTTGGGTCAGCCCCCAACAACTACCCTCCGATTTTGAGCGAAAGCGGTCGATCAGGAACTGAGATATGTAGTTTCAGTAAATTCGCGTTTGGATATGCGCACACGTTACTAGTGGTCTAATGGCGATTAAATTCATAGGGGACCCTCTACGGTCTCACTAGCTTAAAACGCTCATATTACACTTAAACAGTGAAGATTTTACATCAAAGTCAACATACCTATAGAAGTGAATTACGCCAATTACACCAATTAACATCGTGGATATTGGAATTTATTATAGGTGAACCCTGTGCTATACAATTAATAGGACACTACCTAGGGGCTTCCCCGTACAATCTCTACAAATTTCACTGCAATTAGTCTAGTATAGTTCCCGAGTTATGGCAAGAAACACTTTTCAAAATTATGCTAGCGCAGTTCTTATTACTGATAAAATCATGTCGAAATTGTAGAAGGTAATGGTAGCCCTCAACTACACACCGAATTTGAGCGAAATTGGTCCATTAGGAACTGAGAAATCGTAGTTGCAGGAAATTAACCTTTGCGCATGCGCACACGCTATTAGTGGTCTGATGGCGATTAAATTCATAGGGGACCCTCTAGGGTCAATCTAGCTTGAAACGCTCATATTACACTAAAACAGTGAAGATTTTACTTACATCAAAGTCAACATAACTAGTATAGAAGTGAATTACACCAATTAACATCGTGGATATTGGACTTTATTATAGGTGAACTCTAAAATCTCTAACATAAGTAGTTTAGTTTTTCGAAGTATCCTTAAATATGGGACAAAACGCAACCTTTGAAGGTGGTCGACGGGACAAATTGTCCCAAAACAGACTGACGCCTCGGGAAATCCGGGAGGTCTGGACTGTTGTATACTTGGCACAATATCGACATTTGAATTGGAACATCGAAGACCTAAGTTAGGGGGATTGAGAAAACGGAAGAATAGTAGATGGCTTGCGTAGCCTGCAGAGGAAATCGGATATTAGGCACGCAACTGGATCAGTCGAGCAAAGAGAAAAATGTTCGTACGTTCGCTTCTCCAATTTCATCCTCTGGAGAAGGACGCAACGTTGGTAATTCCACGGTAGGAGACGTCCAAGGGAAGTCCTACCTATTGACTGTCCATTCATGTACTTGTTCAAACGTTGGCGTTACGTAACAAAGAGAACGCACTTTTATAGGCCTCGTTGGGTGCGTGAGCCGGTCTCAATAGAACCTGTTTTCAACTCAAGGATTCGCATAAAGCAACATGCGTGCCGAATATATCAGCAAAAACCTGCTCACACTAAATTAGTCTTTAATTCGCAAGGGTTTTTCCTTGACGATTGAAATCCGGTAACCTGGTTACGTATTATGTTTGGAGGGAGGGGATGTTGAAAACTTCTGCCATGCAAGTCGGTGGCACACATAATCATCTTCTTCGTATTCAATGACTTGAAGAAGAAGTTTACGATCATGGTGATATTTTTTTGAACTTATAAACTCACAAAGTTTTTTCTCATCACAGTGACTTTTTGTTACGGTTTTACATGTGCCATGGCTACTGATGATCCGATTGCGATGGGGTTCATAGGAAATCATCTAGAAGCCAGGTCCATCTATATCCTCCCAGTTAGAGCGCCATCGGGCCATTACACCTTGAGAAATCGGTGTTTGCAGACCGATCGGGCGATTGGTTGGTTGTTTTGATCGTGCCTGCGTGCAAAGGCTGCTTTTGATCCGGCAGGGCCGAATTTTTATAGGGGAGCAATCTAGGACTCAACCAAAATAATACTGGTGCTGGCCATGTGGATCACCGGGCAATGCCCTCGGGCCCTCCAGTCGCAGGGGCCCAGCCATCCCGATTAAAAAAATATATATATAAATAAATACAAAGTTTAACGCAGATACCTAGTGACTAAGGAATGGCTAGGCCCTTCAGCACGAACCCTTTTACTAATACCTTCTCCCCCCTTACCTATACATAAGGCTTATGGCGCTCCTGCTTGCCTGTGGGGCCCTCTCGATTGCCAGCCCCCTGGTTTCGCCAAAAAAAATACGGGGACCCATTTCGTGAAAGGCAATTCCAGTAAAATTGAGATATTTATTCTTTTTGGGCTGGGTTGTGTTTTAGTGGCCGTTTCAGTTCAAAAGGTAAGAAATAAGATTCCTAGGATTCAAGGAACATTTTAGGCTGCAATCCACGTTGGACGAGGACTTACGTGCCAACAAACCTACAATTATTTGCCGTCCGCCTACTTCTTTGACACGCTACCTGGAACTTCACCTAGGTGTTAGGTATGTAACATAGGTAGTCAACTTAATGTTTGTCCATTAAAATTATTGTTCGTTGGATAAGAAAATACGAATGATGTTTGTCATAATATAATGTTTTCAATGTATCAAGACTTCATTTCGGAAGTCCCGAGGGTCGTTGATGCGCCAACTTTCGTGCGCACGGGCAATGGTCATCCACCGCATGGTATAAATTAGGTACCTACCTTCTCACTAACTTCTGCATAGATCCTTCTTGATTCCTCCATTCCGTCTACAGCATGGAATATAAAATTTTCTCACATGAATGTGAAGTCGCAGCTTGTCTTGTTTTGTTCTCCAGGTTAGGCTACATCTGCCCGCAAGAGTTCAACTCTGCCGAGTACTTTCTGACTCAGATGAGCAATCACCCGGACCGCTTGTGTCAGAAGTTTGAAGATTCGAAACACTACAAAACCCTTTTGAAAGAGATCGCGGCCCTCAAGTCTACCTCACGACAATGTACACTAATTTATGGGGTACGTCTTTCAATTAAAAAAAAAATTAGAATAGATACCTAGGTATAGGTACGTACTACTTTCTTAATTCAAACTGTCAGAAAGTGCCTTGTCGACTGATGCAGAACAGACTAGCTACCTCAGTCTACCCAAAATCAAACACATTTTGGCGTTTAGGAGGATTACTTGAGGACTGCTTCATGTAGCCGAACAGATTTCTGAATTAAATACCCACTACTATAAATACCTACCAAATGCCAAAAGCAAATTTGAACAGATAATAGAAAAATTTAAACGCAAGTATAAAAAAATAAATAATCTGATACCTAATCTGATAGGTACCTATCTACATTCTGGATTGACGTTGATGTTGCTTTGGTTGCAAATATTAAGATAATATAATAATATCAGCATAATATAAAGACTAGCCAATGTCGCCGTCACGAGGGACCATCAATTCCAAGTGAAGGAAGAGGATGATAGCATTCTCCTATCGCCAATAACCTGGACAAGAAGTTACCCATAATTTTCCAAAAACCCCATCAAAATCGGTCCAGTAGTTCAGGCGTCCAACCATCATCCACCTTCAACATAACAATAAAATAAAAATGTAAACAAAATGAAGTTCTTCGCATAACATTCAACCATCAGCTCTAAAATATGAACTGACAGGAATTCATGATTGTTTCGAAAAGACTAAAACTTTTTTAGTTGATATTGAATAGTTCTTTTTTAGTTGAATATTGGATTCCTAGCTTATTCATAGTAACGTACATTTGCTAGTTATATATATACGAGTAAATGACTCGTATGACTCGTAAAGAATCATTCTAGTCTAATGAATATACCTTCCTTTACTTTTCAGATGGACGAGAGTTTCCTCAAATTCTACTCCATGTAAGTACTCTGTTCCAAGAATACGATAGGTCTATTATGTATGGTCCTACTATATATAGTCATACTATTGTGTAATATATACTGTATTATATATAGTCATCTTATTAGAATTACAAGGGTAACCAGCTCTCAAGTAGGTAGGTCGGTCTACTTAAACCGTAACAACAGCGCACGTTCAAATATTCTACAAATTTATAATAATCGGAGATTAGCTCGAGATTCTAAAAAAACTACCTGAGTAGAGTATTTTTTGAAGTGCATCGATTGTTTTCGATGGATTTTTGATTCTTTTGGAACGAATTTGGCCACGCGGAGCAATGTTTGTTCCTACTCATGTACTAACCGTGCAGTCACTCCAATGGTTGACGGCAGAATTAACTTAATAATTGTGGATAACTTAATTTGTTATGGATTTCTTACCGATTTACAGTGCACGAGTAGATCTAGATAGATAAATAATTAACAGTTTGCCTGCCGCTTTCCACATTTTCTACAGGAACGTCCGATAGATAAGCTGTAGATGTGTTTTTTGCTCCGAGTCTACCAAGGTAGCGGAAGCATTGTTTTC
>JAEMON010000010.1:24600712-24611057 GCA_030264115.1 Lygus lineolaris
AAATTAGGACTTGCTTGATTTTATGTGTCTTAGGTAGCTTAATAATGAAAGTCATGTAGATTATCATACTGAATGTAACAAAGACGCTGTAATATTATTGTCATTACCAACATGAACAGCTTGGCGATGTAGTATGGGAGTGGCTTGTACAATCCGTTGCTAATTTCACGCAAGACGACAGGAATCTCAGCTGGGAAGGTGTTGAGCACCGAGTAACTTTGAGCGAATCCTGTTTCGACAACAACTGAGAAATTTCGCCCTTGGATGTTTTGAATTCCCAGTTGGTCCAAATCCGTATGAGCGACAGGAACGGAGATCAAGAAGGCAGTGCACTGTATGACAAATACGAGTATGTAGGAACCAAATTGAAAAACTATGATAAAATAAATAGGTACTCACGAATACAAATAGGTTCCTACGATTGAGAATGGTTCTTTGAATAGCGTTAAGTTCGAGGACAACGAATTTTTCAACCTAATTGGTCCCATGATCACCAGGTATCCTACGCATAGAAGTTTGGAGGCTTGGTTGTTATTGGAACACATTCTTGCGAAACTAGTGCGCTTTTTAACAGCCTTCCTCATGTGTAGCTGGTTGGCGCTTGTACCATTGTCGTATCATTCCATCAAGTTTAAGATGATAGGTAGGTAATTATCTTATACCTATCATAATAATCTCAACTATAATTTTAACTTACCGCATATAGAGCCACTTGAACAAAAACCATGTATAGATTTCTGTAGAGGTCCAGCGCTGATCGCCAAGCCAAAAATCTCAATTGCGTACAAGCGGAAACTGTCTTGCTGGAAAATATTATTTCATACGTCGATTATTTGATTTAGCTACGTGTTTCGACGGTACCCTGCTACCTTCTTCAGCCAATAAAGAATTATTTAGACACCGGGGCTCATCCAGTCAGTAAAGTTAGTTATTAAATTGAAGATTGAGGCTTGGTATACCCAGAGGATTCTTGTCAACCTATTGCCACTCATCACCCCTCCATTGCTATCATTATTCTCATTCATAGTTTTTGAATTTGTTCAAAATATGATTAATGGATAGGTATTCTAAAATGGGCTATTAATAAACAACTAAACTAGCTAGTGGATCTTCATGCAACCAAATTAAATTATAGTGAACTAAAATTATTGAACAACTAAACTAGCTATAGTGAATCCTCATGCAACCAAATTGAATTCACAAGCAATTTAAAAAAAAAGTAATGGGTGAGGATTATGACAGCAATGGAGAGGTGATGAATGGCAACAGAATAAGAATCCTCTGGGTATACCAAGCCTCAAGCTTTACTTTTACAACTAACGTTACTGACTGAATGAGCCCCGATCTCTACCTAATAATTGCCTGAAGAAGATGGCAGGGCATCGCCGAAACATATTGCAATAAAGATGTACACAAGACTCCGACAATAATTATTGACACCAAAATAACGTTTATCTTCAACGGATAGAGAAAACTTTGTACAATCCATCAAAACATTATATTTCACTCGGGAATATTTATATTGCATGCATAGGATAATTATAGTGGACGAGAACGCATAGTACTTACAAATCATAGGCCTTCAGAAACACTTTGTTCATCTGAAAACAAAATGAAAAGGTTGAAGATTAACTAACTAATCCATATTTTAGCTTGGCTTAAAGAAGCCTAATGTGCGAAATATCATTTCATCCTAAGCTTGACCGATGACCGTGAGTTATTCGCCAATCAACTCCAACAGTGCAAACATGATTGTGATCGTAACCATCAACCGATGCGCTCGACTATCAACGGCACTGAAGGTGAAGAAAATACGCGGCCTGGAGCTTGCTCACCATTCTGCAAAACCGTTTGAGAGAAAACTTGCTGCCTTACACACTAGAAAATTTGGGAAATTAACGCCAATATCGAATTTTCTTCTCCTCCTGGAAGAATGATAATTTTTAGCTTCAATTTATACTAAATCTACATGGCTCACGGCCATGAACTCGTCGTAAATGCGTATTATACAGGGTGTCTCACGTCTGGTCGCACCACCGGCTAGGTATTTTAATAATTTTAATTCTACAGGGTATTTCCAACAAAAAGTGTCTCAGACTTTTTTTTAGACCCCTTAGTTTTCGAGTTATTTCAATTTTAAGATTTGGTTTTTTCTTTCTACTTTACATCTCTAAAACAGCCATAACTCCCGTAATTTAAAATGTAAAATTAAGAATAAATATACCATTTTCTATCATTCAAAATGAATTGGGAGTATCACTAGTCGATTCAGCGTGAAAAATTAACTGGAAAACGACATTTATTTCCTCATGACATGGTCAGGTCGTCAACACCCTAAAACACTCGGTTTCCTTGAGAACCCCATGTTTTTTTGCACTCAAACATAATTTTCTCCCTTAATTGGTGCACCAACATTGAAAAATACTACACCGTTGGAAAGCTGAGAGTTTTGCGCAACTTTGAGGCTTACATCATACAAATCACATGCTAGATGACTGGGATCTAGGAACGATTGAAAAAAAGTGGCGATTTTCAAGATTTGGCAGTTTTTCCTCTTCAAGTTCATTTTTCACCCATTTTCTCTACTGAAAAAACGTTGAGTTTCCATCAAAGAAAGAGGAAATTTAACGCTCTTTCCACTGGTATATTTATTCTTAATCTTACATCTTAAATTAAGGGAGTTATGGCTGTTTTAGTAATGTAAAGTCGAAAGAAAAAACCAAATCTTAAAATTGAAATAACTCGAAAGCTAAGGGGTTTAAAAAAAACTCTAATAGACACTTTTTGTTGGAAATGACCTGTAGAATCGAACCCTAGCCGGTGGTTCGGCACCCTGTATAGGTGGCACCTTGACAGGTAGGTTCCTTGTTACTTACTTTGTCGTCATGGACACTATTTTCCGATATTTCTTCAATATCATTGAGCAGCGCTTTATGGGATTCGGAATCAGTAAACTTCCTGGATAACGAGTGAGACTCCGTAGACAGTTTTGAGAGTAAGTACTCAGCGGTGTTGTACGTAGGCGGCAGCACAAACCCCAAGCTGAATTGAAAAATGGAGAATGATAATGAAGACATCTTCGGGGTAGCTACTTACAGATAAGACATGAGAGCACCTACTTATAGGTAATACGTAGGTACCGTTAGTAAATACCTAAATACCTTGTTGGTCTAAAATGCAGAACATCACGATAAGAAGATGGGAAGGGGGGGGGGGGATGATTGGGAGGGTACTTTTTGATTTTGGTGCTGAGACCATGACGATCCCAGATAAAATGTATTCCTTTAGCAAATTTAGAGTTCTGAAGGGTTTACCCTCAATATTTCAAGTCAGAAGATCCAAATTTCGGCCTGTAGAGTGGCACATACAGACAAACAGATTAACCATTCAGATCGAATCCAATGTAAGAACCTCATTATTTATACATCAGGCAAAAAGTTACTAAAAAGTATCGTATGCACATGCACATGCACAGGGTGTTTTTGTGAATTCAAAAGTGGTGGTTTAATTCTAAGTATGTTGGTAGGTAGTTGCCTAAAACCTACTTACATGAATTTCTTGTAGAATCCGAATCAACATTGAAAATTGGAGGTCCTAAATAAAAATAAAATGTTGACCACGTGACTTTGAATAATGGACAAAAATAAAAAATAACAGATTAACATTATATTTGAACATTCGCTCCATTGTATCGAAGAAGAACTTAGCATGATCTTTGGGTGAGGGGAAGAAAATGGAATTCAAAGCATACGGTAGTATCAGTATTCTATGATTCAAAGGTCGAATAATTGGAGCCGATGCACAGTGGGGCGAAATGGGGTTTTTCTGGACATGACGATGTTATGAACGATTCTTATAGGAAATTTCGCGCTGATTACGAATATACCACATGTTTCAATACTAATATTAAGAGCTAATTGCCACTTTAAACAACTAGAAACTACTAGAAAAATACGTACAAGTCCACAACACAGTGAGACATTTTCATGTCGCTCCCCGGGTATGTGACATTTATGTCCTAATTTGAGTTTTGGAGTGAGCGGGTTTTCCTTCTACACCCATCATAATTATGTAACTACAGAATGAAGAATATTGTATAGGTACTCACTTCTACTAGCGTGCTTCATATTATATATGTTGTGAAGGTACCTACCTACTTTTGGCACTGTTATCCAAACTGAATACTCTAACCAACATTTTTGTATACGTAAGTAGCCAATTGATGGGGGTTCCTGGGGTGGGAGTAACCCCCCTATGTTAAAAGATAGGAAACCCCCCTTTGATTCTCAAAATAAACACCCAGAAACCCTGCATCCAGACCCCTCGCGATTTTTAAAGGTAAGTGCATACTAAGGTAAGTGTACATCGTAATTATTTGTTTGGTAACAATTACTTGTATCATTACTCACGTACGATTTTCCAGGTCCGTAGGTATGTCCTCCGGAGGCAGTTGTTTTTTCCAGGCGATGCGTAGGTTCGACGACCATTAAACAGGCGCACGCGCTTGTAAAACATGAAACTAACCCACACATTTCACAAGCGTGTACACCTATTGGTGATCGTTTATTGTTCCAAAAAACTTAGCACAATTTAGAAACCTTATGGATAGGATTAGATTGTTTAAATATGTACATGTAATTTCTAGGACCGCCCTCCAACATTTTAGGGCAGGTCACTACATTATGTGTTATAAGTTAAACACGAGTATTATTCCTACAATATTAATCACGAATTAAAAAAAGCGCAAAAGGTCAACACAAGGCATTCAAGTGCAATTAACTTTTCTCAATTTGTAAATTGTGTAATATAATGCTGACATGGCAACTAAGAATAAAACTGTCTGAACGAGACCCGAAAATAAAATTGGCTAAAACAGTTTGAGGTTGAAGGCTGGGTGGTTCGTGGTTAAAACTATCTTCCTGCATATGATGACCTGGGGTTGATGGGTGTTGTGGTGTTAGAAAGGGGAATCTAAAATCTATAATTTGGTCTATAGGTGTTTGAGTGTCTTGGGTGGGTTGTGACAACGACGATAATTTATTTAGGATTTCATCAATTCTAGGAAGTTGTTCTTTTATTCGTTTAATATCTGCTAAGGTTAGTTGTATAAATCGCGGTTTTGTGACTGTCAAGCGGTTGAACCAGTCCGCACAATAGGAAATGGTTATTTTACCGCGTGAATCAACCGATGCCTCAAAGTCGTTTCCTTTAAGAAACTTTGATGTTTGTACATGTGATTTGTACCTAATTAATGATGTGATCTCTTAACAAGACCCAATTGCATACTGACATAAAAAATGGTTTCCTGGCCTTGTCAATTACAAATTTAAGTATTGGAGTACCAACGTCATTTAAACCTAATATTAAACGAGAGTTGTTCTTTATTTTAAAATTTGTAGCTAGTCCTAAAGAAGAATCCATGCCCGAATCCAGTAAGGTAGCGGCGATCACCAGTCTGAAAAAGCATTGTTAAAATCGACTATGTATTTTTTTTTATATTAAATATTTTATTTTATTATTTTATTTTTTTTTTATATGTTAGTTTTTGATTAAAAAAATCTGTTACGTAAATTTAGTAAGCTAACTTAAACCCTAGCGTAATAGCCGTTCATAAATAGAGCATGTCGTTTTTTGCGTTCATCTAACTCTAACTGTACATTAACACAACGACAGCGACAAACACAGTAAAAATAGCAACCGGGACACATTCCTTCAAATTCGTCGTTTGGTTCTTCACCAGGACGACTTTGGAGTAAAACATATTTTCTTTCGCAACAGTAATACAAACATTCGCCACCACATTCCCCGTATCGTTCTTGACAACCGCCGCGGCACCTCCAATAGTCGTCAGAATCATCCTGACCGGGAAACGCTTTAGTTTGAATACATTAATTTATACTCGCAGCAGTAAAATTGGTCAATTTGGGCTTGTGCCATATTGAACCTGATTGTTTACTCATGGGTCGAATAGAGATGAGAGAGTGCTGTGAAGGAACTATTTGGAGGCCTGTTATATCCCAACTATAACCCTATAGGTTGGGCTTTTAGCGTTTGCGGTTGAACGCGGGGCGGTTCGTGGTTAGAATTATTTTCCAGCATTTAATGGGTGTTAAGGTGTTAGAAAAAGGAATCTATAATCTATACATGTTTATTAGTATTATTTCGAGTTTAAATATATTTAAAAAATTGTGTTTAAATAGTTTAATCATAATATATTGGTTCAAAACAACTTTGAGTAGTTGTGTTTTCTTTTTTCTAAGCATACGGTCATATTAACGCATTGGCAGCGGCAAGTAAAAACACAACATTGCACACAATGCCCGTCATAATCTTCACTCACTTCTTCCTGTGGCAAATTTCTTATATCTAAACATTTTTCTGGACAACAGTAATAGAGACATTCGCATAAACAGCCAATATAAACGTGGCAATTACCGTTACATTTCCAAAATTCGTCAGAGTGATCCTGACCAGGAAACGGTTTAAATTGAACACAATTGTTTTTGCAGCAGTAAAATTCGTCAATTTGGGCTTGTGCCATTTTGAACCTACGTCGAACCTACGCATCGCTGTATCGCCTGGAAAAAACAACTGCCTCCGGAGAACATACCTACCTACGGACCTGGAAAATCGTATGATGTGAGTAATGATACAAGTGATTGTTACCAAACAAATAATTATAATGTACACTTACCTTCTAAAAATCGCGAGGGGGATCTGGATGCAGTTTATTTTGAGAATCAAAGGGGGGATTCCTATCTTTCAACATAGGGGGGTTACTCTCACCCCAAGAACCCCCTCAATTGGCTACTTACGTACGTAGTAGTAGGTAGTCCTCTGAAGGATGCGGAAGGTGGGGGTAATTGGCGGAATGAGATGTGGTGTAATGTGTAATAAACTCAGGACTTTCCAACAAGCAGTGAACGATATTCGTGGTGTGGAAAATAAGGAAGTGATTTTTCCCCAGCAACGATTGTTTGTACGTGAAAAGCATGAGAAATCATCATCATCATAATCAGGTTTTCGTGACAGGTTTTCGATTTTAGCATGGAACACGATTCAGCCATGACCTAACGTAAGCCAAAGTTTTCTGATGATTTTCACGTACAACCAATCGTCGCTAGGGAAATATAACTTTCTCATTTTCCATCCCATAAAAATAGGCCCCCGCCTTCCGCATCCTTCAGAGGACTATTCGTATAGGTAAACAAACAAAGTTGGTTCTAGTTTTCAATTTGTCATTATGATAGGTACCTTCACAACATTATGAAGCACATTAGGAGAAGCATGTTCCATGTTTTTTAATTTTAGCCAGGAGGGCTGAAGTGAAACTAACCGGGGGTGCAAGGGGCACCGAGGCGCCGAGTTTTTTTATTTTTATTGAAACGTACCTATGTAATTAATCAGGTACCTCTGTACGAATCAGAAAATTGAAAACAATCACCTGCTCCTAATTTTGTCAATAATATTGTGGTTTTTAGATAGTTCGATACCTGATAAACTTATTCCCGAAAATCCCTTACAACGACATTTTCGACTGAGGAAACATTGTAAATTTGAAATAGGTAGTTATTGGCATTATGATAGGTACCTTCACAACATAATATGAAGCACACTAGAAGAAGGATGTTCCATTTTTTCCACCAAGGATTAATATTAGCCAGCAGGGCTGAAGTAGAACTAACCAGGGGTGCAGAGGGCTAACGAACATTTCGAGTTTATGTTCCAAAGCAAAGACATGAAAATGTCGAAAACATTGTTTCGAATAATTTAAACCAAGAAATTTAGAATTCACTCACTTCGAAAAGTGTACTTTAGCTTCGTCGACGTTCCCGAAAAAGACCTGGCTTCCGCCAGGGGCGAGCAGACACACGTTGTCGAACATCTCAAATATCCCGCTTGCCGGTTGATGCACAGAAGCAATTACCAGCTTGCCTTTAGCGGTGAAGACTCTGAGGAGGTCGACGATCTGCGCAGCCGAAAAACTGTCTAAGCCTGTCGTAGGTTCGTCACACAGAAGTAGTGGTGGGTCGGAGAGCATCTGAAAGAATGGAAATAGAAGCTAGAGGGAATCTTCAATAACAAAAGCTGCAAATTATTACACAACGGTTTATTATTTTCTTTGTAGATCATGCACCATCTGTAAAGATCCATAGAGTACCTCCCGTAATTATGTCGCGATTTCACAATCATTTCTTGGCACAATGAGTACCTTTGTAATTATTATTAACCGGGAGTTATTAAGTCCTTCATTTTTTTCGTGCTCGATTCCGAAGGTTCATTTTTGAAAACAATAAACCAAAATTATTGGCAGCCTGTCCTCGGGTCAATTGTTCGATATCTGCAATTTCGGCGGGGGGCAATGATAGTGAAGATAACAATGTCTCTTTTCTGGTAATAAATTCCGAATCAATTAAATCAGGTTGGCTGGAAAAGGGACCATAATCTTGAAGGCCAACATCGGGATTTTTCGAGCGGGAAGATAATATATGTATCTACTTCTTTATATTGTTCCCACTGTTGAAAAGTGATTTTCTGCAGGCAGCATTCCTACGTTCTTTTGGATCGCAGGAATAGTAATTAAGGTTTCACTCTGTTTTCGACAGCCATGATGTATGTGTGAACGACCAACATAAAGTAGAGGCCTGGTCTCTAATTTAACAAGTAGGTACGGGGTTTGCGAATACAGGATTGATGAAAACAACGGATTTACAATAACAATACCATGCGGCCAATACCATTAGAAAATAAAAAATAAAAAATTCTTCGGGGAGACAAGTAAATGTTCGTGACAATATGTGTCCAATCTTTATCGTCTGGGGAAAAAGGAGAAAAATACTGAAAATGAGACCGCAAGAACTGATTGTTCATCATTAGGCTGAGAATAGAAAAAATTCGTTTGACAAGTCCGTTTCCTATTTATACGATATTTGAACATATTTAATAATTTATGCAATTATATAGCGACATTCCATTCTTTGAGACAGGAAACTTTGATATAATTGTAGTCTGATCCAGATGGTATTCTTAGGGATATAACTATTTTTTATCAAAGTATGGAGACATAGGAACTTACCTACCTTTATAAATAAGTATTCGTACAAGTTACCCTATAGTTGAGTGGGGGGAAGCTATTGTTGTTCAACGTGACAGAAGTTATCGTACCCCTGTACTGTGAGCGAATTTTTGGAGAAAATTAAGCTATTGCTGCAATAGGACCAAGTGTGTTGTACAACGACGATATTCTTGCAATTCGTTTCCATGTACATCCTATTAGATACATTTCCTATAAGAATATTATCTATTTGACATAAAAAATAAAAATCGATGAAAATAAATTAGGTTGGTTTTTCACCCACCTGATGATCTCTGCGATCATAAAAACCATCATTAACTATTACACCGAGAGTACTCATAGAACTAATTATAATAACTTCATGATACCGAAATTATATGTAGGTAGGCTACAAGGATAAATAGTGTCTACGTGTTCTCACTGGTACAGCGAGGCTGACTCTCTTCATTTCTCCTCCAGATAACTCGCTCAGCCTAGACCATCGGCAATAAGACAAATTGAACTCTTCAAGAAGCATTTTAATGGTTTCTTTCTTCGTGTTTTGAGAGGTACGTTGGTCCATCTTCAAATTAGCCTGTAAAACGCAGTTTGCGAAGAAAAGTAACATTTCTGTGTAAATCAATGTTCTTCTGTGGTCGAAAAAAATTAGGTAAGTATGTTAGTCCTACCTTCCTACTTATCACAATAATTATTCACAATCAAGAAGTGTATTTTGTTCAAAAAGCCTGAGACTTGATGCAAATTGAAAATACAAATCAGGTGATCATTGAGGTTAAAACGCTTGTGTGTAGCTAAAGATTGATTTGCGATTCAGAATCGTGTTTATGCTGACTTTTCCGTTCAGCCCTTATGTGCTCTCGGTGGTCCAATCCGATGATAACTTTTTTAGAAGGTACCATTGAAAATCGTTTCAAAAAACCACCATCTTCATAGGCCATATGGGTAGGTATCATTCTATCCAAAGTTTTCGCGCTAGGGCATTCTGCAAATTCTCTTTCCTATTGTTCATTCCTTAGAGGTTAATAACATAAACTTCAAAACTATGTTGAATATTTCCCAGACGTTTTCAGAAGAAAGTTTTTTTTCGGTTTTCGAATATATGGTTATACGGACATAATTTTGTATATGGTTTGAAAAAAGCATGTCTCATATTAAAGATTTTTATTACAACAAATAACTAGGTAGCCAACAACAACTGACATAATATCAGTCAATTCAAGTCGTGGACCAACAAATATTTAGGTCTGGCAAAAAGCTGCAGATTTTTTG
>JAEMON010000010.1:24633198-24649672 GCA_030264115.1 Lygus lineolaris
ACCCTAAAACACTCGATTTCCTTGAAAATCCCACGTTTTTTGGCGTTCGAACACAATTTTCTCCATTAATTAGTGCAATAAATCGAGGAAATACTACACCGTTGGAAAGCTGAGATTTTGGCGCAACTTTTAGGCTTACAGGCCAAATCACAGGCTAGATGACGGGGACCTATGAGCAATTGAAAGAACTGGGACCTATGAGCAATTGAAAGAAATTTGAACTCCCTCACGGATTTTCGTTCTCCTAATCTCCGCAGGGAAGACCAGCTGGTAAGCCACCCACCACAACACCATTGGATTCCAACCAGCTTAGTTAATGTTATTTTAAGTACACTAATATAAACAACTACCGGGTATGAGTATCTGAATCTCATAAACCCAGCAGCTCCTGGGATTTGAACCCCGGACTTTCACTCAAATCAAACGCTCTACGATCTGAGCTACCCTGACACCTAACAAGAGTTTTGCAAGTTTAAGATAGATGTCAAGAAGTCGGACATAATATCATATCACAGATGCCTACTATGAATACATTAATTCCGTTAAGATTATTTGATATCTAATTATTTTTAACATCTTAAGAAGACGAAATAACGTTTCATACAAAGTTATTGGTAGGTATGTTCTACAATACCCAATTAATGTAAATAGTCATAAGTCCCCCATTAAAAAAAGTGTGATATTTTGAAAGAATTTAAGCACGATTTGAAGAACTTCGATTGAAGTTGATTAAAACTTAAGTAAGTACATTGTTAATATATTCCAAAATCATGGAATGTAAATTGACGACGTCCAATCAATCCAATCCTGACTAGCAAAAGGGCATCTAGGTAAACATAGGAGTTTCAAGTACAGTTTAAGTACTAATAACTAAGAAAAGTAGTTAGCAATAGGTTCTAGGTTATGACTTATTGATTAGTAGCAGTCGTTTGTTTAGTGAATTTGAGCAGATAACATCTTAGTACGAACCAAAAATACTGTTAAGAAAGCACAACCTTGAAGGAACAGTAAGAGGAATTGTTGAAGGAGTTGGTTAGAAGGACGATAATCTTACTTGGCGACAATCTACCTCTAACACAACTGTGAGCATACATGTCGTAGGGCGGATGTAATGAGTTCAACAATTACCTATACAGCGTGATTTTGTTTAGGAATCTACGCAAAATCAGAGGGTGAAAAATCAAAAATTTGCAAATCAGGCGCCCAGGGATGGAAACATAATTTTCGTCTCATGTTCATTGAAGTTGAAAATAGTTGGAGAGGTAAGTAATATGTGGTTCTGGAAAAACGCAGGTAGGTAAGTATTCCAATTTTAAAGCGAGTGAATGACGTTTTACAATTATTTTTAACTGAAAGTAGGTAGATATTTTGACGGAAAAATTGAGAAATGGAGGTGGAAAGATAATTTTTGTTCGTGACGAATTTGGATCTAAATGAGTAAGAGTATTTTTGGAGACCCAGCATGAGTAGAATCAAATTATAAGCTTTTATAAATAAATCATGCAAGATGAAGGAACCTGATCTGATATCCTATTAAAACACAGAACATAATTAAAATTATCACCAAGCCTGCCATTCTAACGAACTTAATAGGTACATCAAATGACCGATTTCGTGTTCAACCCACGTAATTTTTAGCCCGATTAAAGCAGAAACTGCCTTGAAATACACAAAAGTATAGTCTCTCGATCGACTAGCAATGACTAGGAATTTATGTAAGACAATGATGACGCAAGAAATATATAGAGTGGCTGAGCGAGGAATGTAAGAGTAGAAATATGAGTAATCAGGACTCAGCCGCATAATTGGACCAATGAAATTATATAGTAATATAATTAGTATAGTAATGAAATTAGGAGCATGAAATTTAGGAGAACAATGACGAAACAAGAGATCCTACACCTCGTAAATTTGAGCAACTCAAATTAATAAGATGTAACTCACAAAACTGCATTAACTAATTTTAAGGGAACATCAAATTGGGGAACATGAACCTGTAATGGGTAGGTACTCGAGTTAGCTATGTCGTCCTGAATTATTCTCAAAGTTTACGCGTGCATCTGAGGAGTGTGATTAATTTTCTGTACAGCTAACGTTCTGATTTGACGAAATCCAAAATTGACGAATGTCTGATTATAATTATGATGAGCAACGAACCGAATCACGAGGTATCTCAAGTTCTAGCAATATTTTCAATTTGATGTGAAGTTATGTAACGATTGAATAAAATCGTTGACAAGTGAACCTTTCTGAATCCGGAACATTTTCTTAACAATCGTCAACGTTTCATCACAGATTTTAACCCTGTATCGTATTTTTCAGAGAACATTAATTTGCCAGGCAAAGTAAAACATTATTCATAATATTGCTTGCAATCCCAACGCTCATAGCAGCTGGGAAAATGTTTAGGCTATCAGAGCAGGTTTTCGCTAAGAAGGGACAAAAGTGATACAGAGAACCATTTCTACATCACTTTAGACGTGATCATAAGCATTATTTGTACTACAGCTCAGATATTTGATTATCGTTACACTGCATTTCGGCTTCCGCTTTCGCCTTGTCGTCCACGATGTAAAAAGACGTGAAGAGGAAGCACACAGCACCGAGGATCTCGATGAAACACGTGCTGAACAGCGCGTACTGGAGACTCTTGAACTCTATCAAGGCGTCGACAGAGGCGTCATTGTGGGTGTGCTCGTCGTCTCTGTGGAGGGTGCTTTTCAGTAAATCCGATATCTAGAATAAAGAAGACAAACGTACTCTTTATTATGTGGATACGAACAATATTAACATTATTATTTAAAGAAAAAATTCGATGTAGCGCAAGGTGGGTGTGACATCTGGTAGTTATAGAACGTCTGCAAACCATAACTTAAGCCGTATTTACACGAGGCCAGTGGGCAGTCCAGTTAACTGGCGCCAGCTGACTGGCGCAAATCGGAAGCCAGACGACTGGCACCAGTACTAGTTCAGACGACTGGCGCCAGTACTAGTTCAGACGTAGCCAGTCAACTGGAGCCAGTTGAACGAAAGTCATGGAGGCGATCGCATCGTATAGGGTATCTCGTGTACAACTTAACGTTTTTCGCAGTTTGTGCCATGATTTTATCCGAGAATCGGATGCAGTTTTACACGAAGAATTATTCAGAAGAAGAAAGGAGTGGACGAGAAAGTGGATATTGCGAAGAGAGGGGCCTCAACACAGCTGTTGAGGGAATTGAGATTGGAAGATCCAAGTGAATACAGATCTCTGTTGAGAATTTCCCCTGACACTTTTGATGAACTTCTGTTCAAAATGACCCCACCAGCTTGAATTTTTGGTGGTGGGGGTTACTGGACTGGACTGAAATCTACTTCAGAGGCCAGTCGACGAGAGCGAATTTTTCCCGCTGGACTGGAACGTCACTGGACGCCAGTGATGTTTACACGAGGCCAGTGACTGGACTGCTTACTGGCCTCGTGTAAACGCGGCTTTACAACAGCATCACTGTTTGGGGAGGGATAACCCAACTAACTACAACCTATATCCATAAGGTGGGTTTACACGATGCCAGTACCCGTCCATAGGTAGGCTGAGGATTAAAAGGTGGATCAAAGGTTCATAACTACAGGATTCAGTTAAGCTCAATTGCAGTCCAAAACATTAATTCAACGATCTGAACCGCCCACTTGATCAACTGATCATATTTCGTTGTTTATTTCGTACTGATGAACTGACTTAGGTAAAACTATAGGAAGAAATATCCAAGTAAGTTGGAATAGGTAGTAACTTCGAAATAGATTTACTTACCAACCCAACCAAATAGGGGCTGCCTGCATCACCCAACGCGTGAGAGATGAGGATTTGGAAAGCTTCTGCAGTCGATCTCCGAGGTGGAACGACGACATACTGAAAAAAGTTAAATGAATGGCATCAGAATATCATCAACATAGTTGCATCAGAATAATTACCAACGTAGTTCTATCAAAAGACGAACTTGGTAGTTGTCATCAAACCTTAAGCTACTTGGACTGCGAGAAATTCTGCAAAGTAGAAGAGGACTATCGGATAATCTAAATAATATTGATAATTAAGCAAGGTATCACATTTAGGTATGATGCCGTAAGTTAATTTCAGCTAGTTTTCACGCATGCAAATATAGTGACATTGTTAATGAGATCAATAAATTGTACTAAACAGTACCTTACTTTAGGAATAGTGTACCGGAGGAACCTTTACTAAACGTATACTGGAAGAATATCTTAAGATTAAGTTTTATTTGGGAGCTATAGTTTGTTTGCTATTATTGTGTCAGTCAAACTGTAGTGTGTGTCTGTTACACCCGTAGTATAAACCAGGGCGGTTAGTTCGCTAGTTATACCTCATACATTTTAGTGAGTAATACCAGTGAGTTGTTCTTACCATCGTTATATCAACAACGACTGACCAACCTAGGTTGAGGAATATTTCCCCAAAGAACATGATGGAGTACAGTTGCAGGCCCATTTGAGGGGTTATGGCAACGAACGGAACGAGAAAGAACACAGCACCACCAGCCGCAAGAGTGCAAACCCAGGCATCGCATCTGATGTCAAAATAGCGGCGGAATCGTCTGGAAATAGCGCCTCCCAGAGGAACTCCTATAACTCCAGCGGCCATGGCCAAGGCGCCGAACACAAGATCAACACTGTACAGCAAATAACGACGATTAAATATTCAAATTTAACTAGGTAAGCCAGGTATATAGGTACGTAGGCTTAGCAGAGAATGCTTCAAGTAACAGGACAAGTGGAATCCTAAATCATAACCCTCGAAGTACCCTGCACCCAGAACGAAATTAGCACAACTTCACTCGACTAAGCATGAAGACTAAGCTGGATAGCTCAACACCAAAAGAACAAAAAATGGCTCATGCGCATGGTCACATGTGTATCCACAAAAGCACAAAAAATGGCTCCGCGCTTGTATGACAGAATTCGAACACGGAATACAGAAAATCACAAATACGCCATAGAGCAAAGTATTTAACGAAAAAAAAAATATATATATATATAGCTACATGCTTTCACGATAAGACGATTTCAGAACCACTCATCCATAGACTGACCTCTACATGTCAATGCCTTCATTCCTAACAATAATCGCTATAATTCACAATTTCAAACAGTATAATTAATAACAAAACAAAAAATGGTCCATGTGTGATTACTTCTTGCTCAGCTCAATCAGGTTGGTAGAGAGTGGCGAGAATTATGGAATTGCAGAAAATTAAAAATGTATTGTATTCACTTCATCAAGAACGAACCTCATTTTCACCCACATTGTGGGTTATTAGAGAAGGTTGGGGCATTGGTAGGAACGATAGTGCTGAATATACAAGACTCCGGTAGATGCCTGTCTGGTTGAAAATCTTCTTCCAGGGATTGGAAAAAAACGACATGAATGTTCATCAGACGTACGAGTAGAAACTACAATATTCACGAAAGATAGATTGGGAGACGCAGGTGATTTCTTTTACCTATCGGCGATTCATCCGTATAATGCGGATCATGGCCAGGATAGATTCTGGAGCTCCTCTACCAGATTTAGACGGTAACACTGACAGGAGCCGTCGAACGCCTTGTTTGTCCTTCCCGAACTTATAGGAATGTAAAATCTACTGTTCTTCTGTACCCCAGAGTTGCAAAAAGGCTCTGTAAACATTATCTTATGGAATGTAGGACCGCTCAAATATGGTGCAAAGACTCTGCTTCGCTGATTGGGTCCTCTTTGATCTATGAGCAACCTGAAACAGTTCGCTGTCATTCACTCTACCAATAGGTGTCCACCCTACTCTCATTACTCTCTGCATGACAATATTGAGATTTTGGTCAGAAGCTCTTCCTTTGGTAGCGCTTTCAGCTATTTTTAGGAATGTCAACTCGAGTTCCTCGCAAATCTTGAAACATTGCGCTGGAGTCCTTCATGAGGTGGAGTAGCTTCATATCAATTAATAGATCATCAACGTACTCACACTCAGCAACCAGGAAGGTGTAAGGACTAAAAGCTTTCAGGCAACTGACTGGAGAGTGATTAACTACCTACGTCGGCTGCTGTGAATTCCAGCGCAACTATCGGTTCACTTTAGCAACAGCTGTTTCAACTTGAGTTGATCTCCTGAACGTAGTACAACGGTTCATCTGAGCAGGTAGCTCTCCAATCAAAGAGGACTCCTTTCGTTGGACAAGCTACAACTTACCAGCAGAATATCGGCGACTATTGCCCAATTCAGGTTGAGGGCAACCTCGCCAAAAAAGACGAGGAGGAACACAACCATGGTGTTGGAGTTGGCGACGCAGAGGGCGATGAATATGAAAGGAGCGCTTATGAAGAGACCGATAGAACAGAGGATGGGGTCAATCTTGGGGTATGTAGATCGAAGGCGAGTGGCGAATATTGAGCCCAGCGGAACGCCAATAACTCCAGACATCATAGCAATCACACCAAACACGAGGGCAATACTGACGAACACAAAACAAAGCAAAACATTAGCAATTATTACAGAGAGGCATAAAGTTCGTAAATAAACTATAACTAATATTGGAGCTCGATCTGAAAATTAAAATGAAACTGGAATATAAATTAAGCTGGTTTTTGCAGCACAAGTGTGATCCATGCGGGATGGAAAATTTTTCAAATGTAAGAATGGCTATTAGAATCCCACAAAGGAACCTAGTTACAGATAGTAACTTTCTGAATAATTAACACAGGTAGTGTCAATGAAAATTTTGGGTACCTAAGTGGGGCCATCATTGAATAACATACTAGTTAGAGTAACATAACATACTAGTATGTTTTTCCAACATGGGACCATAGATTAAGGAGTAGGATTAACTGGTAACTCCATTGTACTCACGCAGTGTCTTGAGTAAAGTCAGTTTTACGAATGAGTTGCTCGCCTTTGGCGATGTAGTTCGGGCCCCACCACGCCAGAGCACCAGTCACGAAAGAAACGCAGGTAAAACCGAAAGTCGAGAGCATAAAGCTCTTGCTGCAAACAAAACAACATCAACACTATAACAAATTTGTTTAATAGATTAGATTTTAGTAAATAACTACCTTTATCATACTACTGGTTACCAACACCAATAGTGTCGGTGGACTAATTAAGTGTTAGGTACATAACGATTCAGCCAACAAAATACCTAAATATGCCTGTCATTCTTGCGTATTACAGGTTGTGAGGGCACAACTACCGAGGTACTTTGCAACAACTGGTTCGGATGCTGTATAGTTGAGAGGAAGCGAAGGTAACACTGACCAGTAGTTTAGGTACGAGTATGAATCAAGTGAAGTGAAGTGGTTTGACTAACTCTCATTCTTCATCCCTCATCCGATTATGTGGTTTGAATGGAGGAGTGGATTCCCAACCTGGCGCGGTACAGTATCCACCCAAGAATTGAACTATTGGACATTTAGGTAAGTATTCATTGAATAATATTCATTTTGTGAATCCATATAGTTTTTTCCAACGCCTCTTGTATTGTAGTGGATAGATAGACCCGGAGACACGAGTAGTAGATTCTATTCCGCAGGAGGATGTTTTCTTTCACCTCAACTACTACTGATGTGCTACTCACAACATCCTACTAGGTCCTCTACGAACATAATCAATTTATTAGAGATTCATGACGAAAAATTAGCTTGCCTGGATACCTTCAAGGAGTGAAATTGAGTGGGGACTTTATCTTTACAGAGCCGAGAACACTAAACAATATACCTTTATACCTACCTACCTGACCAGCGGAATTGACCTTTTGATGTGAGTAGGTATGCGATATATATACATCCTATGACCCTACTTTGTGACAGCCTAATGAAGCGTCGAGGAAAATTTTTAATTTGTTTGTTTAAATTAGAAATTATATTAAGTTATTTTATAGTTTTCTAATTAAATTAGAAACTACAGGTTGTAGATGGTCTGGATTTCATTAAAAAAGGGGTTCTAAAGATTGCATTATTGTTGTACTGCTCGTAGGTTGATCCTGTAGATGGGTCCGGTTGAGACCCGAAACGTAGAAATATTGGATTGAATAAGTGGATTGATGTGATTTCTTACCAACCCCTTTTTTTGGCTGAATCCCGACCATCTACAACCAATAGCAAGTATCCAGCCAACTAACTCTATCTCGTATAAATTAGAAACTATTATAAATTATTAAATTATGCAAATTATTATAAGTAGGTAATTAACAAAAAGTTTGCTAAGGCGAGTGTTCGAGAATCGTAACAAACAAATTTTGTTTGTTACAATTCTCAAACACCCGCCATAGCAAACATTTTTTTAATTACCTACTTATAATAATTTTCAAATTATAATTTCAACCAATTCATCACAACTATTTTGTGCAACGGAGTGGTTATCAAACTGTAATGAGTATATTGATCAGACGCACTTTGTAGCGAGAGATTTGATGTCCTCTCGATAAGAAGTGGCTTGGATGTCGGATTTCCCTTCAGCCTCTCCTCGAGTTGGATCCACGAGGACGAAGATGATGAGGATGACTGCCACCGCCCCCAGGATAGGAGTCACTCGCAGGCCCCACCTCCAGTTGTCGCCCAGAGAAGCAGCTGTGCTACCGACGATGTATCCCATTCCACTGAAAAACAAATTTGAAGCTCGAGACACACCTTCCTACAGAGCACTATATCATACAACAATATTAATCTATTTGTGACCTCAGCAGCTAGCTGCGACAGTTGCTTCATATATCTACGCAGAATGGACGACCTCAAGTTATAGTAGTTCAATAGATTGTGGAGAATGACCACTTCTACTTTGGTTTTCAGTTCTCTATTATCCTAACCGGTTTCAGCAATTTATTATGCCATTATCAGTAGATCTAAGGAGCTATGTAATAGCTCAGTATAACTGCAAATGCTATGAGTAGTAGTTTCATAACATCCACCTACCTAAATTTTTATTAAGAGCTTCCTCCTTGCTATAGATAGAAGTTTATCAAGGTTTCCACATTTGTAGTGGTTCAACAAGAGGATACCTGAAGTGCTGACATGCGATTCATCTAGTTGAATGATTGGGTTCTAGTACCTGCCGATTAAATCGGAAAATTTCAAATATCTACCTAATGATATGCAAAAGTCAAAGATTCCTACTACAGCTGGCTAGCAAATAGATTGACCTATCCGAACCTGAACTAGTCCACACTAATCCATCGAATTATAAGAAATGCATACAAATTTTAAAATTCTGAAGTAAAATCGCAGTACAATTTTCGTGTGAGAATGAACTTGGAAACTGCCGACAATAGATTACCGAAATAATAAATCATGTACTTATTTAGTACAGAGCTCCATGGCAGTAAATGTTTGGCAAGTTTTAGGTTATTAGAAATTAAGGTTGAAAAAAACATTAGATTAAGTACCTACCAAAATACATCTAAAATGCATATATATTCACCGCTTTTCAGAAAAAACATCGAATCGTATTTTGAACTTGTTTCAAAATATGAGCTCAAGAGCTCACAACTACTTTGTGAATTCTTCGACATGTAGTTCATGGTTACTTGCCACTGTCGATTATGATAGATATCAATGTTATTTGCCATGCATGACCAATGACCACTGCCGACAGAATGACATAGGGGCCTATCTGAAAAATACTGGTACTGAGATGTCGAAGCTCTCTGAAACTTCTACGAAAAACCATCTAATTGAAATTCTTCTGCTCGACTGTTTTACGGATGGTTAATTTTGATATATTATTATCGTAAGCAAAGTTGCCGAGCATATTGAATCCGGGAGCATTCTCGAAAATTCATCAAGAATGTAACCCTTAGATTCATCTCCTACGATCACACAAGCGAGTGGAGAGTGTTCTGAACCACCCCTTGTTCTTAATTTATTACCCTTTGAACCCTGTGAAGATCTGATGTCGTTGGAATGGTATAGAACCATTAATTGTGGTAGGAATGTAAGTATGAAGTCTTCCAGTATAGTTTTCTCAGGTAGGTACTCTCCCACCTTCTTTAGCCTATTTGATAAAAATTGAATATATAGAGAGTTGTATATGGGTACTTGCTATTCGGCGAACAATATTTAATTACCAAAGGTATACCTAATAGTTGTTACCTAATAGTATCTATTATATATCCTTTGTTGTTTTGTCGTCGTTATTATTGGGACTTGTATCACCTGTCGAATTTAATTGTACCTAACCTACGATTATCGTGGATCGTGATGTCCAACAGAACTCAGTTTCTTTTTCACAAAGGGAGTTAAGTTCTCAGGACAAATAAAATCGATAACTTTTCGAGACCATAACCTATCTGTGGTGACACTGATTACTCTCAGTTAAATCATTTTTAGACAAATAGACTGAAGAGGGTGACAGAGTAAGCACCACCGAAACTGATAATGTTTTTCTAAAAGACTACTCACTTAAATTCCTATATTATGAAGTTGAAAAGGAAGGATAGCAGATTGCTGTAGTTAGCAGAATTAGTTTCAAAAGTTCCTCGATAATATGATTTTTTAAGCGCATGAATATGCCTAAAAAGTAGGTGTGGATAAAAATAATCTTTATCTTGAGTTAACAACCGTCCCTGTTTTGCCACTGTGCGATAGCTAATGGAGAGCTGCACTCAAGTGGGGATAAATATCATACCACCACTCGTCGGAGACAATATTATCACCAATTTATTTTCCAAGCCGCACGCCTGAAAACCACTAATGTAGGTAGGCAACTACCTAAGTATATGTATATTGAGTTTGAGCCGCCATATTGATGAGAATAATCATTACCAAGAGTAGTAATTTACAGACAAATGCGATGAGGATCATTAGTAAGTCAGATCCCTCTTTCAAAGATTGGTGGGTTTGGTTTTTTTGACCAATCTATCCTAAGTATACAACTAAATAAATGTACTGCATTAACAATAATGGATGTATGGCACATCATTCTAAATAAATATACTGCATAAACTGACTGGTTGTACAAAGCAGTTATTGCATTTTTTTGCTCTTTTAATCAAACCATCAACCAAACAAATCAAACCTTTTCGAATTGTTCCAAGTGGGTGTGGCTCATAGCTTCCTCGTATAGTTCATTTAAAGTTGAAAGCTTACCTTTAATTCGGTATATCTAATTTGGTGAAAAAAAGATATAATTGAATAAGCAAACAGTAGGCAAAAAGCATTAATTAGGTAATTTTGTACAAGCTTCAATTCATTTGGTAAAAGGTCTGATTGAAACGAAAAACGGTAGGTACCTAGAAAAATTAGTCATTAAGCAGTTGAATCTTGGTGTATCAGGCTTACCTTCCCACAGGAATAGCAAAGTAGAACAGTGCTAACATTTTTGATCGGTTGTCCGAAACGAATATGTCGCTGATGATCGTAGGTGCTATAGTCGAGTAACTCGCTTCACCTATCCCCACTAGGGACCGGAACAGCAAAAACGTGGAGTAACTCTGGAATTTGGAAAAAGAAAAGAGTTTGAGAAATGAACGCCGGGAGAATGAGGACGGGGGCTCGTAAAGCTATAGTGAATTTTATGAACCTAAAAGTTCTAATAGGAATTACTATTGTAGTTCTTGTAACTTGTGTTTAAGAATTAGACTCATAACACTCATAATGCAAGTGAAATTTTACCGTCAGCTGATCAAAAATTACAAGTCAAATGTTCTCTTCGTTTTCCGCCCATTGCATAATTATTAGCAGGTATTTCAAATAACCTGCACCAACGATTTTGGTTTCGTTTTCTTTTCGTGCCGATGGTTTGTGATTCTTGTTTAGATATATCATGAGTTTCAGTTTTTCGGTTATAAAGTGTTTTTGTTGAAACGAAAATGAGGAGAAAAAGAGAATGATACAAACATGAGTGCTTCTTAAGATAAGGGAGAAGAAGGGCGTATTGTTTGGTGCGTCTAACGAAACAAGTCAAAACTAACGCATACAGTTGAGTACGCGTGTAAAGCGGTACTGTATGAGTACGCAATCTATTAGGGTTGTTGTTGGCTGTGCAGTACATCATCAATGGATCCCATAATGTTGGTATATCCCCAACCTATCTATAGGCTTGGGAATCAATCATTAGTTTCGGACCAATGATTGATCGATGGTTAGAAACACGAATGCAAAACCATCCCGATCTATAATAATAGTCTATACCCAACATTATCTCCGGATTTTCAAGTTCGTGTTACTAACTATTGATCGATGGTTAGAAACACAAAGTCAAAACTATCTCTATCAATAATATTACCGTCTGTCCCAACCCATGTGGAGAGCAATTTGTACCAACAAGTACCTAAGTGTTTACCAGGCATTTTCGGCATTTTACATTTACAAGAAGGGGTTGTAAAATAGGAACCTTGTAAAGCTACTGTACTAATATTATTTCCAAACAAACGACTACCTACCTACCTGCCTTCCTTGGGGTTTTTGAAAATTTAGAACCAACAAAATTATTAATTTTATCAATAGCAGTGATTTATCCATGAATTGAAAAAATTGGTAAAGTACCCAAAACCGTAGGTAACAAAGGAGTCACCTTATGATGTCCACGATTTTGTGATTTACTTTCTTTTTCACATCCATTTTATGCCGGACATTTATTTGCAAGTCTAAACGTTGTATTATTGAATTTGGTAAAAGGTAGTTAATAATAAATTATTGAAACGGTCAACAGTTTAGTTCGTAAGGTTTAATTAACTTTGTAAAAACACCACATACCCACTCACTCATTTGGTGAAAGGTTTGATTAAAATAGCAAATTGTGTAATTAGTTATGCGTAGCTGAGCTCGCAGCTGAATATGAGTGTACAGGCTATCATGCTTATTAGTAATAATTTATTAGGTACCTTGCCACAAGTTAAGCAGGGGTATAATAATATTGACCCATCTATACAACATTAGACTGTTTTGAACTTTAGAAATCGGTGTGGGGTGTTTAGTAGGTGGGAGTTATGCGATTACGGCATCCATAAAGTAGGTACCTACCTAACTAACGGAGAAAACATGATTCGCAATTCTTGTGCTTTGACGCGTCCTGTACGTGCTAAAGGATTTTGTTTCGACATAACATTATACTTCACATTCACTTATTACTTAAGACACAACTAAGAGTTTTATAAAGCTATTTTTTCAAAGGAATTCTGAAATGTTTAAATAAGGCATTGAAATGAGGTTTCTGACAGCCCCCATCACTGATGTGGATGTTCGAGTAGGGGTTTTAAGAGAAGGATATCGAATCTTCATTCATTTTCTTCTCTTAATTAGGTTGCTTTTTGTATCAACGTTTTACCCAGCTCCAAAAAGGAGGAAGGGGAATCCCATTATCAGAAATTAATATTTTTCTTTCTCTCATGCAGGAAAAAACACGGAGGAGTCGACTTTTTTAATATTGTACAGGAGGTGGAAAGCTTGTATAACTTCCAGAGGTAAAAGGAGAAAAACGAAAATGCCTTTTGATATACTGCTCTCGGGTAGGGAAAGTCCCTGGCGATTCATCAGCGGCTTTTAAGAAGCCACAACGCTTTTTCTGAACCCGGCCAAGCCAACTACTACATCATTTTTGTAATATACACGATATACCAGGTGCACGGTTCGAGTGCGAAGTGCCTAAGCTCAGGTGGCACGTAAAATAATTTGGTTTTAATTTTCCCATTTTTAACATGAATCCAAAAAAAAACATTCTACATTCCAATATATTCGTATTGGTAAGTGACCGAGGTGATGACTGAATGAGAGTAGGTGATTGAATAAATTATATTACATGTAATTATAGTTTATACATGTATAGTAATTAGGTACCTAGGTATATTGTGCCTGTGCAGTACATTTCTCGCGGTCACCCATTGAATAACAGACTAATCTTGTAATGTGGTAAGAGACGTTCATGGAAAGTTCCATAAATGGCAATATTCAGGAGCCCTACAAAAAGAGAGGTTTCTAAGCGCACAGAAAATATAGGTGTTCCTGTGTCCCCGCTCTTCAAGATAAGTTCTAAAAATCAGTATGTAACTTGCAGATCCTCAACATAACGGAATGAGCTTTTCCATATACTCGACCCCCCCCCCCCCCCCCCCCCCCCTCCACCTTATTTTACCGAAGAAGAATTGGCGGTAAATACAGTTTGGTATAAAACACCACGGATATCAGAAGGGTGTCCCAGCCACCTCAAAGAGACTCACTGTTTGATCCAGGAAATGAAAAGCCTGGGGCGACAGAAATTGAACTTTCCTCACCCTCGACACATGGAAACATATTTGCTCTCAAAAATATTGGGTAGGCATTCTTTGATTTCCACTAGGAATGCACAATGGAAAAATCAAAATTGAAGTCAGAAGGGCATACGGAAATGGAAACTTCAAGTCTGTGTACATAAGAACATAAGGGACCAGACAACCTATATGAATGGGAAATCAGTACATAATCAATTATCATTTTTCTAACAGAAAACATACATTGGGAGATCCTCCAGCGGCATTGAAGCAGAAGCGGGAGTCCGAGGTTCGAACTATTTCATTATACAGGGATGGTCAATCATACTTTAAATGGCTCAATGGTAATTTAGTTATTCTTATTGATTCTTGTGATGCCTACAAGATCGAAGAAACCGAAAATTATATAATCAAAGTTTGGTAACAAGCCCTCCTAAGATTTGGGGGATTTTTTCTTTGGAGGGTTTGAAAAAACAACGGGTTGGCAAAGTTCCTGCGTTTCCTTGAAGAACATGTTCTTCCTAGGATGATATAGAATGTTGGACCTTAATAAGCACGGGTAAATAATTACGTAGATCCCTAAAATGACAGATGCGCCATGGAAGTGACAAATATGTCACAACCAATCCGTATCTGCCCCTCACCCTCCAGTCTTAAACACCTCTCATCGTGTGCCTACTGAGCGAAAAAATGTATTAACAACAACAAAAGCCGGCTCGGCAGGGGGTCCAGTCTTCCCTCCTAACCAATCCAGACGTGACAAACGCAGGCAACTAAGAGAAGAGACAGGAAATGACATTGTGCAAGCATCCTACCCTTCAGGACTCGGATTTCAGAGCCTGGGGCTCTATCGAGAAGCCATGGTTTCCATCAGGGGGATCCAGTCCTGGAAACTTGGAGCGAACTTGAAGGACAAAACCTTAATTATCGTGTCAATCCCAACTTCTCGACATTACGCACCGGCTTGTTTACTGGAGGGCGAACAATTGACTGGCCCAGGCAACAAGTGGAGTCGAAGCGTGAATTGGATGTTCAAACCAAGACGCCATCTTTTGTTCAAACAACGTCGGAGAGTAATTTTCCACAAGAAACAAGGCGTGACTGACTCGAATGCTAGAATATTCTTAGATAAATTGGGGAGGCATAGTCGATAAATAACTGCCCTAATATAAATATTCCATCATCTAGGAATCGTAAGAAATACAATCGTGCACAAATTTTGAGTTGCCAGACAACTGACAGATTTTCTCAATAAACATCCTTAGGCCGAGTTTATTACAGATTTCAGTACTGTTCTAACAATCATGACCAACGAACAAATTTCTTGAAACGAAATTGGTTTCGGCAAATTCTAAGAAATTACATAATGGATGTAGGACTTCGCGATAAAATTTAAAAAAGGTTGATATTACTGATGTCGCAGAACCCGCCTCATTCTGAACAAAATTTCATTGGCTTTTATAACAAAGAGTTTTGACTCACACTGGAATTTTATTGAGACACTCAAAAGCGTTAGTGTGTTGAATCGTAGCATTTTTGGACTCGAACAGGATTTAGCGCCCGTCAAAACTCCCTAAATTCCGCCCAAAAGGGACATAAAACATTGACTTTACAAATAGAAACCTGATGTTTTCTTACTTTATCCCGGCTAATATAGTTACCTATTATGATGGCTCATGATAGTAAGACAAAATCTACCGGTCATAACGCACAAGGTTGGACATTTCAGATTTAATAGCACATTACTGGTTTTTTTTTAGTACCTATGTAGGTACATACCTATATATTTTAACTAAGCTAGGTTAAATTGTGTCTAGAATTGCGTGGAAAAAACAATTTTACAGTAAACTGTGGGCAGTAATCCCATAGGATGAAATAACAATCCCCTGAAAATGATGAGTGCGGAATCCAGAGAAAATCATTGGACATAAATTGTTCCATGGAGAGGACAGCTTACCGGCATGAAAGAGCCTACGAGAGTAGTTAGGCTCCAGAAGAAGACGCCGAAAGCCATGAGGTACCTCCTGTTGTACCTGTCCCCCATGTAGCCGAACAGGGGAGCGAATATCATATAGCTGAGGACGAACGCCGTCTGTAATAGACCGCCCATTTGGAAGTCTGCATTAAATTCGCGCCGAATTTCGTCCAGGACCCCTGAAACCAAAGAAAAAGAATTAAAATATTGTAGATCAGTAAAATATGGACGTCTGGATTGAGATAAATGATGGTTAAGAAGATTCAACTGAATATCGGGGAAAACATTCCGAATCCT
>JAEMON010000010.1:24668181-24678950 GCA_030264115.1 Lygus lineolaris
ACCAATTCGTTAGACCAAAAGGAGCATTTTGTGATCATGATACTATAAATAAATAACCCACAAAACCTCAAATTTGGTGATGTTTTCAAATGACATTCACATGAAAGTAAACTGATTTTGCTCTTTTCTAAAAAAATATTTGCAATTTTTTCAAATTCCAGGAACTTACCTAAATTATTCCATGAACAAATAAATGCCATGCATTTTCCAATGCATTATTCCATGAAATTGTAAAAAATTATGATCATTGCAATACCATCTGGCTGGTAGGAGCAGGTAGCTACTCATTTGAAGCGCAGAGTTTGGTACAGTTTTTTCTTCAATTTTCAAATTTTCAAGTCAACTTTCCTTCGGGGTACATGTTCATCCCTATTGAAGTTCAGTAGGTATGAAAGTACTTTCGGATAAGTACCCCAGATACCTGGATACCCTGGTAGGTACTTCATGTACGGACGATATTTTTCTTCGATCAGATGATCGGGAATCTAGCCCATCAATTGTTCAAGCCGGATAGATATTTCAGCAGGAGAACATTTTCAACGCTAGATTGCAGTTCCGGAAGAAGAATCGTTACCCGTCAAAGTTTATGAAATTCCCAAAATTAATAAACCCAGTTAACTAGAAGCTTATTAAGTCAAGACAAGATAGCTGGAGTTAATTAATCATTCTTGTCTTCTAATTAGACAGGGAAGGTTCGTGGACCCGCAGCACGTAGAGAGGGGGAAATTCTCGAATAAACACCAGCGATAAATTTCTCGTTACGCTTACCCGTTTTACGCTTAAATATCTCTTCTCTGTAAGCATTTGTAACCCCGGAAAAGCGGCCCAGCGGAAAGGGTATATATAAAGTCGTATTATTTAGGATGGCTGGCAAGGGATTAAAAAGGCCGTTTTTAGGCCATTGAGAGAAGATGAGCTTCGCAGAAAATATACGCAGTTTTATGGAGATATTAGCGAGCTTCTGGTAGTCAGAGTTAGATGAGGTCTTGGATTAATAACATTTTGATCAAGCGTATAATCTAGTTAGATATCTGTTACCTAATCTTTTCATAGATTAGTGATGATCTCGGTATCCAGAACCGCTCAAATTAAAATAACCATAATCGGGTTTTTACGGGTGTAAGGAATGCACTATGCAGCTCCGCATTAGATGTTCATTAATAGCACCAATAAATTATATACAAGCATTGAACAAACAAAAATCTGTGGAAGTTATTTTAGTATTGCTTTACAGTTGTTATAACAGTGTAATTGGTATCACAAACGAAAATCTATGGAAGTTATTTTAGTATTGCTTTACAGTCGTTACAACAGTTGCGGTTATAGTTAGAACGTGTGAATGTAGTTGTTACAATGAACAGTACCTAACAAGTCGAAATTTCGAAAAACAAAAACAAAAAAAAAAGTGTATTTTCTAATTGATATTTCTTATTATCTATAACTTACAGTAAACTGCTCAAGGCCCAATACTCAATACACGTTTCAAGTAAATACCTGCAACAAAAAGAACGGTGAATAATTCGAAAACTTTGGTAAACGGCTATACTACCTACCTATTACAATTTTATTCAAGCCATTTCAAAACCAATACTAAGCTACAATCCACTCACTCGGTCGCCCACTTGTTGCACTTGTCTAGATAAGAATGATCTTTTCATCAACCTTCCATCAAATCATTAATCTTAGTCAATGTACCTTCCAAAGGTGGGATTCACGATTAGGTGAATTTACTCCTGGGTGGGGTTCTGAAGTTACTCGTTGGTTGAAGTTGGTTTGATATTATTCGAACGGTAGCTGTATTATCGTTATCAGTTATTATATTTATACAGCTGTTATTATACCTTAATATAACGCAATTTAAAATCCACGTACGTAAATAGCTCGAGCGGTTGCCTATAGGAATACCTAAACTCAAAGAAGAGATGGGCGCTTGCTGGGCAATCGCAGGTCAATGAATCAGCGACAATGCGACCACCCGGAATATCCCGACAAGGTCCGTGCGGGTCCTTCCGGTCAATTACTGTCCATTATATCAACGCCCAATAGCTCCACGCATTTTCGCCCTCTTTTCGGGTATATTTCGCCAACCAAGGTATTTTTGGGGTGTAAGGTAATAATGGTGTGAAGATTTAATAATGGTGTGATACTCCGCACTTGTACCTAATATTGTTACGTCTCTTGAATTTATTTAGAGAAATATGACCCTTTTTCCAAGATATTTTTGGTAAAACTAATGCTTCTGAATTCTTCAGATTTAAGAAGCTACACTGATACATTTTTCTAATTATTATCTCTCTATATCTCTATCACTCTAACTGATTCGGAATTGACTCTTTCGTGGAATAACGTAAATAGCAATTTAATTTGAAATAAGTTCTTAGATGAAGTCTAACAAATAAATTTCAATTAATTGATTGATTGAATTAGTGTGCTTTCACTTTATTTCCCGAAACTGTTACTACGTATTTAGGTATATGCCGCAGAAGTTATCCAATGACATCACCATTCTGAGAGCGTCTCCATTTTATAGTAATAAAATAGGTAGGGAGTAAGCTTATGCTTTCTATATTATTCCTCATATCCGCATCTAATGGGACGTCTCATGAAATGCACGCATTACTTAACAATAATTATGTTCTCGAAATACAGCGGACATTCACGCAAGCGTACGTAGGTACGGTATGTCCCAAAATCATCGAATTTGTTTTGTAGAATTCCTCGTAGAAACGTGAATTATCGGATAATCAAGTGGTATCACGATAGCTCTTTCTGAGCTCTATCAATTGATAAACACAAACATCCAACAGTAAATTGACCCACCGGTTGCTTCCGTAAATATATTCGGTTCAGAGGGGCGTACGGGGAGATTGCTTCCTCGTAAATGGAAGTTTCCGGTTAGTCAACACTCGAATGGTAAACGAAGTGCACCCCGCGGCATAGCATCTTGACGACAACGATTGACGACGGGTGCAGTGCCGTAACTCAATATAAAGGGGGCACTATCGGATGACTCACCTCGGTCATTGGTGTTTTCTTAATAGGGAATTAGGTGTCGGTTGTCATCCTTGGGTTTTGATATCATAAGGATCGCGTTCGAGGCTTTCATCATATTTCAATCGTAAGAACAGTCGCAAAGACCCAAATGCCTATTAATTATATCTATTATTATTGAATCGACTATTGAATCACCCGTTTCCAAAAGCTCCAGGCGCCAGAACCAGAAAGTGATATTATGCGGGCCATTGTGTTCGATTTCGCTTCAAAGAAATTCGAAATGTTCTTCTAAGCGATTGCCATTTTTTCAGAAGGAATACTACTTCCAGGGTAATGCAACAAAAATATTGTTCAACTACATCTTTAGGATGAACTTGGGATTTCTGCGCTTCCTGAAATTCTTCATACTTACCAGACAACAGAGTGCAGTTGATATCAAAATTCTCAGGATTCGAAAAGTACCTAGTAACAATTTATTCCAGCCCATTCTTGATTCTTACATGCATTGTACGAGTATCCCAATGCATTCTCCTTTACTTCTCATCTAATCCATTACCTTTTCCCGCAAAATACAAGAATGATACCTAAATAACGAATAAGTCTTCATAAAGTGTCAAACAAACGAAGTGTTTCTTTGTTTCATCAGAACGTAAAAGTAAGAATGACCTTGGAAAAGAATAGGAAACGCCCAGTTGTGAGATTATATTGCTGGCACTGTAGCATCCTAGTTGTGATTACGTTTCGCCTTGAGGCAAATCATAACGAGTCGAACGTAATAGTGACTGTCATGCAGGTAATCCTGCACCTGAAGCACCATGAAGCACTTCAATTCATGGGAGTTTAGGACAATGAGTACCTACCTAGTAAAATATACTCGGCTTGACTTTCGCAAGGTCACTAAAGATGATGTCAGGGTCGCCGCCATCGCTCGATGTGGCCAAGCACATAATTAAGTAGGTACACAATAGTCCTTCCAACATGGAACACCTACACTACTATTTACCGTTTTCAGCTAGCTGGAAAATATTTTTTCGTGGTTGTTATTCTACATACCTACGCAATAACACAGAAAATGTTAACAAATTATGTGATTAGATGCGGCATTAAACGTGAAGAAGGGAATTGAATGTAGGTAACATTCCTTCACAATGAGTCTTCAATTCAGAGAGGCGCTAGTATTTCATAACAATACGAGTGTAAAAATAATATGAAAGGATATGTTAGTACCATTTCGTTCCACATCTCGGGAGCGTCTTTAATTTTTCTCCTCGAATCGAAATAATTCGTAGATTGTAAGAAACATTGGAAAAAGCGTGGTTTTTAGGAACAGTTATGTTAACAGATACAAGAGAGGTTGAGGGAGGAAGCAAGTGTCGGCTATTCATCCTGGTGAGTAAAGCTTTTAAACATTCCAACATGTTTCGCTCTGTGCCTCGTCAGAGAATACGGTGCAAACTTGTAGAGTGAAGTTGATCGCCGCGGGTCACAGGTAAATATGTTTTTTCAAAAGGAAAAACATATTATCGCATCTAAATGCCATTCAGGCAACTGTCTTAGGTTATATCTATAGTAGGCATAGAAAAAATGAATAAAAGTTGAGGAAAAAAGGCACACAGCGAATCATGTTGGAATGATTAAAGGTTTACCCATCGAGAAGAATAGCCTACACTAGCCTCCACCCTCAACCCCCCCCCCCCCCCCCCCCCCCCCCCCCCCCCCCCCCCCCCCCACATATTGGGAAAGGAGCCCACTAAATCAAAGCTACGGGTATAGACTAGCCTACATTCTAAAGTAATTAAAACGAACATCTCCGACCATGTACAATATTAATTTTCAAGTACCTACTTAAGTTAAACTAATCGAACATTATTGGGCTAGAATCATTCCCCATGAATCTTGAAATCATTAAGTAGAAATTGAAACAGCAACTCACATTTTTACCTATGTTTGTAGGCATCTTATTTGCAAATGTGGGGAGTCTTGAAGTCGGTACCTACAGAGAACATCGAGAGTTACAAAATCGGACGAGCGTTTTATATTATTGTGATTTATAACGCGTCGTTGAGATGACTGCTGCTCATGTGTGACACATAACCAAACCAAGACGCACTCAATTCTATACTTCATGGTCATGTTCACAAACTATTTACTATAGGGAGATTCGCAGGAGAAATGTAGATCCGACCACAAAATAAACAATCAGAAACTCTTTATGCTATGCAGGGGTTTAAAAATAATGGATCTAATGGATCATCCATTTTATATTCGTTAATCCTTCATGATATTTCCGTACAATTGAAGCATGATGATAGTTTCAAAATAATGCACTGCGCGCATCATCAATTTTTTCGAGAGATGCCTCAATTTTCGTAGATCAGGATTCTACTGACATTTTATTGTTTTTGGGTTTTCTAAAAGAGCCAAAATTCAGAAAATCCAGATTTTGATTAAACTAACAGGTACCTACGATGTACATGGTTTTAGGATATCTATCTAACAGGTACGATGTAAATGGTTTTAGGATATCTATTTCACAATGAATCGTTATTATATGAGAATGATGAGTTCCATTTTTTGGTCCCTCAAACGTCCATTGAAAGCAAGACGGTTCGACAGGATCCCAACTGAAGGGTTGGAAGTGATGCGATGGTTCCAAATGCAAGTTCTTCAACCTTCGTTCGACGAGGTTCCAACTGCTGGCTCCACCTTGGTACCATACGTTGATACGTTTCCAACAGCCGCCTCGACCTTGGTTCAATATTCGATAAAGATATATCGACACCGTTAGTCTACAAATATAGGTACCAACTGACTAAAAAGTCGAAGAGACGTACTTCGCCTTGAAGAAAAGATTGGACTTTCAATCTCGGACTAAAGATTCAAGAAAACGCGTTTATACTAGCTGCCTTGTGATTTGAGAACCATCCCTCCATCAGCGACTTTGAGATGAATCCGTATTGCTTGGTCATCACTATTGGTATAGGTAGCAAGAAAACCAGGATAATATCCATATTATGCGGGGGGTGTCCCAGCTAATGAGCCTTAGAAAGCCATTAAGAAAAAATTCAAATCGTAACCCCTGAAATTCGAATCGAAAATTTGAAATTTTGAGGCTCGAATCGGAAAATCAACATCAACACGTTATTCATCGTAAAAGACCCCATTAGGAATCATATATCATATTTGAAGGGTCAGGGGAAAGAACAGGAAATGTCCATTTTTCCGAATTCGATCTCTATATAGCGTTATAGCGCATTCTATCAGTATTCGGAGTCACAACATTTTTACATTATGTAAAATGGTACTCATGGGTTTCGGAAATTTTTTTTTCTACCTACTTTGCGAAAAATATTGATTTTTTTAGTTCAAAATTAAAAAGCTGCTTTTTCTAAAAATAAAACTTTTTGTGACATTCCTTGTTATTTCCCCTTACCCTTCACTTGATAGTTTACTACTTACATCCGAAAAAAAACTCGATTTGTTGTTTTTAGGGCACATTTAGAGCGTAACTGCGCACGTTTTTGGGCACTAAAATTTTGAGTGAGTGGTTATCCCTTCATGAAATTTTGCTTAGAACCCGAATCTGGAATAGAAAATGAGGGTTTCTATTCGGAAAAACAACAAAAAGTTATTGTGGGTTATTAAAAAGCTAAGGAGGGAGGGGGGAGATCATTAGCTCAGGTACCCTACTCTGTATATCAGTAGTTGAATCCACATTCACGATGAAAGCAGGTTTTGTACATCATGTTTCGCGGAAACGCAGGAATATTTTTTTAAAACGCATTTTTGGGGAATGTGGGCGTGTCTCATCATGTGCATGAAATCCCTGACGTGAAGACCGAAATAACACCACCAATATCCCCCACAACCGACGTTTACCTGTCAGCTATAAAGCTTGAAATGGCCCGTGGGAAGCTCATGTCGATGAGATAATCACGTGTTGTGTGGGAAACAAACGAGGCGTCACATTCGGACCAGCGAAGCGCCATTTGAGTTCATCATCGCAAATGGGACTCGGGGGCGCGTGCTTCTGACACCGCCGTGATGTGAAAGAACCACCAGGCTAGTAGTTACTGAACGTGCCCGAACAATCCAAAATGCTGACCTTTGTGCATTTGATTTCACTGTGATCACACCTCGATGATCACGGTTGTCAGATGCAGAATGCATGGAATGGCCGCAAGTAGGTAATGGCAAAACACTAGAAAAGGCATATGTACCCATATATGATTTTCAGACAGGATGTCCAGAAACTATGCTCTCAATCCAGGAATCAATGATACAACAATCTGTAACGAAAAGTTGCTCATAACTATAACCTTGATAGAATATAAACCATACTGACTACAGACTATAAACCTATACTTTAAACCGTTGGTAAATATTGTTTTTTCGCTTCCACTCACAAACTCAAATAACAAAATTCGACTGGGAGTTAGGAACGAAAACAAAAATATTAAGAAAATATACGATCTTGGGGAAAAAACACACTGGGTTTTCCTTCAACAATAGACATTAGAACGGACACCAAAAAGGGTCGAGATTAAATGAGGAAAAAATATTCTCTTTAAATAACTTCTTACTCTTGAACTGTGGGATGAAAAAAAAAATTCATAAATTGCTTACCCTACCAAGGAAATAGATGGAAAAACGGCTAGGCGACGGGAATATGCAAAGGCCGGGAAAAATTTACATTTCAGAAAGTTTGTTTTAAGAGAGCGATCGTGGAAACTGACTCCAGAGAGCTTAGGGAAGGGGAGTAGGTCCAATCTTCCTCAACTGGAAATGTTTCGAAAAAAAGTACGGTTGACAAAGATAACTTTGTTGATTGCTGAAGCCAAAAGAAGCGAAATTGGTAGGGCAAGCCGGAGCTCAGTTGGAAGCCTAATGGAATGGGCCGATTTGGAGCCAAATGGCGTATTAAAATAAGATCATCTCTAGGTGATTTTTAACATAAGGAACATATTACCTATCCTGGTTATTGAATTACCTCTACAGAGAAAATAAGGATGAAGAGGGATAAACTTACCTTTGGGTTTTCTCCACGTACAGGAGAAATCCTTTTGGACGGTTTTTTCTAAAGAGAAAATAAGCTGGAGAAAATTGTATTGGTGGAGCTAAGATTTTCTTGGTGAATACGAACGGGGAGGATGCAGGGAGGATTTTCAATAAGAGGAACAGGGAGGAGAGGGGTGGGGATTAGGTATCATCGGATTCGCCGATATATAACCCATAACCTTTCAATTTCTTTTATTAGACCGAAAATAACCTTTTCATGATTTACCGTTCAGATGTCGGAATAGTTCCTCACAGTGGCAACTACCCGTTATCCATCACATTTTCCCCTCTAATGAGGAATCCAACGGTTTTAAGAGCTTCTACAGCCATGAGATTCCTCGCTTCCAACCCGATTACATTGCTATTAATTCCCGAGATTCTGCCATACATCAATTAAATACATAGTGTACTGATCATGAGCCTATATTAGGTATATGATATCTTATAAATATATTATTGTAGGATTTTCTGCACTAGCCTCTTTTTCCGAGTTCAAGTGAATATTTCACTGTATCATCTATGAAAAGCTAGCTTCATTCTGACATTCTATCGACACGCAACTTCCGTGTGCATAACAGACAAGAGAGAAACTGGAAACTGACAATATTGGAAAACGTAAAAAACAAAAGAAGCGTGAGGTCACAAAGCAGTATGCCGTGCAGTCAACTGGTCAATGTGAATTGGGTGATCGGAAAATCAATCATGAAGAACAGTCAACAATAATGGTAGGTAAATGAACCGAATCGCCCTCTAGTATTATACCTATGTAGGAACCTAAGGAAATGAAGCCAACTTTCCCAAAATTTGAGAATAGATATATTTTTATCTTGTGTCGAAATTTCAGGTAACTGCCTGTAATAAGCTACCGTTCGCACAAAATTATATTATATTTTTGAGAGAAAATTAAGCTTTTAGGACTTCAAGTTTGTGTAGATGTATCTACCTAACAAAAGGGGTCAGTCCAATAATAAGTAGGGTGAAGTAACATTCTGGTGTCTAGAATACATTCAACAATCACACATTTTAGGGCCTTTTACACGCACAGATATTTTGGCCCGCCCAGCTCGACTTCCCGGATCAGGTCCGCCGAACCAGGATCAGGAAATTTGCGAGCCATTTTTGTCCATGAACCTGGATCTCCCTACCGCATGCCGCTGGCACCGGTTCGTACATGGAAAAGGCCCTATTTACGATTGCCCAAAAAACTGCCATGCTCGTTTGAGGTTTACTTCAACCGCCAAAACCTCCTTCATACCGAACTCACCTTCTCCAAAACTCCATCAACCTCAGGGGAAGCTCCTTTCAAACTTCTAATGAATCAGTAATGCACTACCCTGGCTTCAGTTCCGCCACTCGACCTCAAAACCTTTCAACCTCAGCTCCTTTCTCAGCTCGTTCTCCGTCTTCCACTATTTCGCAGGAGAGGAAAAAAGGGTAAAATAGAAGAAAAACGGCTTTCCGGCTCGATACTTGTGTTTGCGGTTCACGCCTCAAGTTCGAATAAATTTGGGGGCGTTTTGACGGAAATGGAAAGGGCCGTGATAAACAGAGAGCTCCGTCTGACTACTTGCGGTTTATTAAGTAGGTATGGCATTGAATTTCGCGTCAAATGAGAAGAACGTCAGATCGATGACGACCATTAAAGCCTAAAAGGCAGCAAACTATAACGCAAAGGTTTTTCCCCCATAGATCATAGTTTTATTCCCCCATAGTTTTATTTTCCCCCATAGATCACCTGAAAAGATCCCATGGGTCAATATGTAACAATCGTTGCAATAAACTTTTAGCCCAATACAGTATCTGATGGTTATTGAGATCAATGATTCCATTGTGAATAAGTGGTATCTGCCGTAATAGGTACACAATAATTTTTTCTTCTGCACAATGAGTACCTACCAGCAACTAGGTATTATTATCCGAGAGTTGTAGGTCCTTTCCTAATCAAATTCTGTACCTATCTAAGGAACCTTATAAAGTAAATAAGAAACTCAATTCGGTGGGAACGGAAAAAGTTGCATTTTTTGGATCTACGGATCCCTGATTTGAGGATTGGGCCGATACGCCGAAAGATTTGCGATTCACAATTGTGTTTCTGCTCTTTTTCCCTTTCAACCCTCAAGTCCATGTTGAGAGCGAACGGTTGGTCCTACGATGCTCCGCATGGTCGCATTATAGGAAATTTCGCGCTGATTCCAAATATTCCATATTCATGCCCCTATGATTAAGATGGGAACTTACATCAACAACCTTTAAAAAAAAACGTTTTTTTACTCTTAATTTTAAAAATTATTTGAGCCGTAAAAGAGTACAACGAAAATTCAGAACAACGGACTCAACCTTTTTCTTATAATAGTATTGACATTTTTAATTTTTTAGATCGATCCTAGGGTCAAATATTGTCTGGAGTGATATATATGTGTATGTGTGTGTGTGTGTGTGTGTGTGATTGGGTTCGTGTGTTAAAATTTGCTAAATTTCAGGAATCATTTTAGAATCTTCTGAAATGTTCTAAAAGTTTGCATGCATGACGGAAATGTTGAAGACATTATAGCAAAAGCTGTTTTTTCTTCGAGAATTCGCTAAAATTGGAAACTATTCGAAATCGATGGGGAAATATATACCTTATTCCTGTTTGGCATTTTCGAGCTTGGGCGTTTTGAAAATGGCATCCCCTAGTATCTAGCTACCCCTAGAGAAGACTGACGGCACAACAACTA